>JAXCGZ010022728.1:20000-32500 GCA_037179515.1 Halocaridina rubra | reverse complement strand
GTAGTTATATGAACATAGTGGCATTCAGTTAGAATGCGTTCATTCCTAAGTATAGCAGATATAAGCTAAAAGGTTGGGTTCCTTTAACCTTCTGTGGTGTAGTGGTAGCGCCTTGAGTTAGTAATCATAAGTCCTAGGTTTGAGTCCCGGTCTGGGTAAAAAATGATTCATGTGTTCACATATGTAATGTGCTTATTTGATAATTTCATGGCCCGAATGAGATTGGGAATTGAATTAAATGCTAAAATGAAGCCACGAGTGAGGTTGGGGAATCAGTAATATGAACATAGTGGCATTCAGTTAGAATGCGATCATTCCTAAGTATAGCAGATATAAGCTATAAGGTTGGATTCCATTTAACCTTCTTTGGTGTAGTGGTAGCGCCTTGACTTAGTAATCATAATTCCTAGGTTCGAGTCCCAGTCGGGGTAAAAAATGAATCATGTTTTCACATATGTAATGTGCTTATTTGATAATTTCATGGCTCGAATGAGATTGGGATTTGAATTAAATACTAAAATGAAGACTCGAGTGAAGTTGGGAAATCTGTAATATGAACATAGTGGCATTCAATTAGAATGCGTTCATTGATAAGTATAGCAGATATAAGCTATAGGGTTGAATTCATGTTAACCTTCAGTGGTGTAGTGGTAGCGCCTTGACTTAGTAATCATAAGTCCTAGGTTCGAGTCCCGGTCGGGGTAAAAAATGAATCATGTTTCCACATATGTAATGTGCTTATTTGATAATTTCATGGCCCGAATGAGATTGGGATTTGAATTAAATGATAAAATGAAGCCACGAGTGAGGTTGGAGAATCTGTAATATGAACATAGTGGCATTCAGTTAGAATGCGTTCATTCCTAAGTATAGCAGATATAAGCTATAAGGTTGGATTCCTTTTAACCTTCTGTGGTGTAGTGGTAGTGCTTTGACTTAGCAATCATAAGTCCTAGGTTCGAGTCCCTGTCGGGGTAAAAAATGAATCATGTTTTCACATATGTAATGTGCTTATTTGATAATTTCATGGCCCGAATGAGATTGGGATTTGAATTAAATGCTAAAATGAAGCCACGAGTGAGGTTGGGGAATCTGTAATATGAACATAGTGGCATTCAGTTAGAATGCGTTCATTCCTAAGTATAGCAGATATAAGCTATAAGGTTGGATTCCTTTTAACCTTCTGTGGTGTAGTGGTAGCGCCTTGACTAAGTAATCATAAGTCCTAGGTTCGAGTCCAGGTCGGGGTAAAAAATGAATCATGTTTTCACATATGTAATGTGCTTATTTGATAATTTCATGGCCCGAATGAGATTGGGATTTGAATTAAATGATAAAATGAAGCCACGAGTGAGGTTGGGGAATCTGTAATATGAACATAGTGGCATTTAGTTAGAATGCGTTCATTCCTAAGTATAGCAGATATAAGCTATAAGGTTGGATTCCTTTTAACCTTCTGTGGTGTAGTGGTAGCGCCTTGACTTAGTAATCATAAGTCCTAGGTTCGAGTCCTGGTCGGGGTAAAAAATTAATCATGTTTTCACATATGTAATGTGCTTATTTGATAATTTCATGGCTCGAATGAGATTGGGATTTGAATTAAATGATAAAATGAAGCCACGAGTGAGGTTGGGGAATCTGTAATATGAACATAGTGGCATTAAGTTAGAATGCGTTCATTCCTAAGTATAGCAGATATAAGCTATAAGGTTGGATTCATTTTAACTTTCTGTGGTGTAGTGGTAGCGCCTTGACTTAGTAATCATAAGTCCTTGGTTCGAGTCCCGGTCGGGGTATAAAATGAATCATGTTTTCACATATGTAATGTGCTTATTTGATAATTTCATGGCCCGAATGAGATTGGGATTTGAATTAAATGCTAAAATGAAGCCACGAGTGAGGTTGGGGATTCTGTAATATGAACATAGTGGCATTCAGTTAGAATGCGTTCATTCCTAAGTATAGCAGATATAAACTATAAGGTTGGATTCTTTTTAACCTTCTGTGGTGTAGTGGTAGCGCCTTGACTTAGTAATCATAAGTCCTAGGTTCGAGTCCCGGTCGGGGTAAAAAATGAATCAAGTTTTCACATATGTAATGTGCTTATTTGATAGTTTCATGGCCCGAATGAGATTGGGATTTGAATTAAATGCTAAAATGAAGCCACGAGTGAGGTTGGGGAATCTGTAATATGAACATAGTGGCATTCAGTTAGAATGCGTTCATTCCTAAGTATAGCAGATATAAGCTATAAGGTTGGATTCCTTTTAACCTTCTGTGGTTTAGTGGTAGCGCCTTGACTTAGTAATCATAAGTCGTAGGTACGGGTCCCGGTCGGTGTAAAAAATGAATCATATTTTCACATATGTAATGTGCTTATTTGATAATTTCATGGCCCGAATGAGATTGGGATTTGAATTAAATGCTTAAATGAAGCCACGAGTGAGGTTGGGGAATCTGTAATATGAACATAGTGGCATTCAGTTAGAATGCGTTCATTCCTAAGTATAGAAGATATAAGCTATAAGGTTGGATTCCTTTTAACCTTCTGTGGTGTAGTGGTAGTGCCTTGACTTAGCAATCATAAGTCCTAGGTTCGAGTCCCGGTCGGGGTAAAAAATGAATCATGTTTTCACATATGTAATGTGCTTATTTGATAATTTCATGGTTCGAATGAGATTGGGATTTGAATTAAATGCTAAAATGAAGACTCGAGTGAGGTTGGGAAATCTGTAATATGAACATAGTGGCATTCAATTAGAATGCATTCATTCCTAAGTATAGCAGATATAAGCTATAAGGTTGAATTCATGTTAACCTTCAGTGGTGTAGTGGTAGCGCCTTGACTTAGTAATCATAAGTCCTAGGTTCGGGTCCCGGTCGGGGTAAAAAATGAATCATGTTTCCATATATGTAATGTGCTTATTTGATAATTTCATGGCCCGAATGAGATTGGGATTTGAATTAAATGATAAAATGAAGCCACGAGTGAGGTTGGAGAATCTGTAATATGAACATAGTGGCATTCAGTTAGAATGCGTTCATTGCTAAGTATAGCAGATATAAGCTATAAGGTTGGATTCCTTTTAACCTTCTGTGGTGTAGTGGTAGTGCCTTGACTTAGCAATCATAAGTCCTAGGTTCGAGTCCCTGTCGGGGTAAAAAATGAATCATGTTTTCACATATGTAATGTGCTTATTTGATAATTTCATGGCCCAAATGAGATTGGGATTTGAATTAAATGCTAAAATGAAGCCACGAGTGAGGTTGGGGAATCTGTAATATGAACATAGTGGCATTCAGTTAGAATGCATTCATTCCTAAGTATAGCAGATATAAGCTATAAGGTTGGATTCCTTTTAACCTTCTGTGGTGTAGTGGTAGCGCCTTGACTTAGTAATCATAAGTCCTAGGTTCGAGTCCAGGTCGGGGTAAACAATGAATCATGTTTTCTCATATTTAATGTGCTTATTTGATAATTTCATGGCCCGAATGAGATTGGGATTTGAATTAAATGAAAAAATAAAGCCACGAGTGAGGTTGGGGAATCTGTAATATGAACATAGTGGCATTTAGTTAGAATGCGTTCATTCCTAAGTACAGCAGATATAAGCTATAAGGTTGGATTCCTTTTAACCTTCTGTGGTGTAGTGGTAGCGCCTTGACTTAGTAATCATAAGTCCTAGATTCGAGTCCAGGTCGGGGTAAAAAATTAATCATGTTTTCACATATGTAATGTGCTTATTTGATAATTTCATGGCTCGAATGAGATTGGGATTTGAATTAAATGCTAAAATGAAGCCACGAGTAAGGTTGGGGAATCTGTAATATGAACATAGTGGCATTCAGTTAGAATGCGTTCATTCCTAAGTATAGCAGATATAAGCTATAAGGTTGGATTCATTTTAACTTTCTGTGGTGTAGTGGTAGCGCCTTGACTTAGTAATCATAAGTCCTTGGTTCGAGTCCCGGTCAGGGTATAAAATGAATCATGTTTTCACATATGTAATGTGCTTATTTGATAATTTCATGGCCCGAATGAGATTGGGATTTGAATTAAATGCTAAAATGAAGCCACGAGTGAGGTTGGGGATTCTGTAATATGAACATAGTGGCATTCAGTTAGAATGCGTTCATTCCTAAGTATAGCAAATATAAACTATAAGGTTGGATTCCTTTTAACCTTCTGTGGTGTAGTGGTAGCGCCTTGACTTAGTAATCATAAGTCCTAGGTTCGAGTCCCGGTCGGGGTAAAAAATGAATCAAGTTTTCACATATGTAATGTGCTTATTTGATAATTTCATGGCCCGAATGAGATTGGGATTTGAATTAAATGCTAAAATGAAGCCACGAGTGAGGTTGGGGAATCTGTAATATGAACATAGTGGCATTCAGTTAGAATGCCTTCATTCCTAAGTATAACAGATATAAGCTATAAGGTTGGATTCCTTTTAACCTTCTGTGGTTTAGTGGTAGCGCCTTGACTTAGTAATCATAAGTCCTAGGTTCGGGTCCCGGTCGGTGTAAAAAATGAATCATATTTTCACATATGTAATGTGCTTATTTGATAATTTCATGGCCCGAATGAGATTGGGATTTGAATTAAATGCTTAAATGAAGCCAGGAGTGAGGTTGGGGAATCTGTAATATGAACATAGTGGCATTCAGTTAGAATGCGTTCATTCCTAAGTATAGCAGATATAAGCTATAAGGTTGGATTCCTTTTAACCTTCTGTGGTGTAGTGGTAGTGCCTTGACTTAGCAATCATAAGTCCTAGGTTCGAGTCCCGGTCGGGGTAAAAAATGAATCATGTTTTCACATATGTAATGTGCTTATTTGATAATTTCATGGTTCGAATGAGATTGGGATTTGAATTAAATGCTAAAATGAAGACTCGAGTGAGGTTGGGAAATCTGTAATATGAACATAGTGGCATTCAATTAGAATGCGTTCATTCCTAAGTATAGCAGATATAAGCTATAAGGTTGAATTCATGTTAACCTTCAGTGGTGCAGTGGTAGCGCCTTGACTTAGTAATCATAAGTCCTAGGTTCGGGTCCCGGTCGGGGTAAAAAATGAATCATGTTTCCACATATGTAATGTGCTTATTTGATAATTTCATGGCCCGAATGAGATTGGGATTTGAATTAAATGATAAAATGAAGCCACGAGTGAGGTTGGAGAATCTGTAATATGAACATAGTGGCATTCAGTTAGAATGCGTTCATTGCTAAGTATAGCAGATATAAGCTATAAGGTTGGATTCCTTTTATCCTTCTGTGGTGTAGTGGTAGTGCCTTGACTTAGCAATCATAAGTCCTAGGTTCGAGTCCCTGTCGGGGTAAAAAATGAATCATGTTTTCACATATGTAATGTGCTTATTTGATAATTTCATGGCCCAAATGAGATTGGGATTTGAATTAAATGCTAAAATGAAGCCACGAGTGAGGTTGGGGAATCTGTAATATGAACATAGTGGCATTCAGTTAGAATGCATTCATTCCTAAGTATAGCAGATATAAGCTATAAGGTTGGATTCCTTTTAACCTTCTGTGGTGTAGTGGTAGCGCCTTGACTTAGTAATCATAAGTCCTAGGTTCGAGTCCAGGTCGGGGTAAACAATGAATCATGTTTTCACATATTTAATGTGCATTATTTGATAATTTCATGGCCCGAATGAGATTGGGATTTGAATTAAATGATAAAATAAAGCCACGAGTGAGGTTGGGGAATCTGTAATATGAACATAGTGGCATTTAGTTAGAATGCGTTCATTCCTAAGTACAGCAGATATAAGCTATAAGGTTGGATTCCTTTTAACCTTCTGTGATGTAGTGGTAGCGCCTTGACTTAGTAATCATAAGTCCTAGATTCGAGTCCAGGTCGGGGTAAAAAATTAATCATATTTTCACATATGTAATGTGCTTATTTGATAATTTCATGGCTCGAATGAGATTGGGATTTGAATTAAATGCTAAAATGAAGCCACGAGTAAGGTTGGGGAATCTGTAATATGAACATGTGGCATTCAGTTAGAATGCGTTCATTCCTAAGTATAGCAGATATAAGCTATAAGGTTGGATTCATTTTAACTTTCTGTGGTGTAGTGGTAGCGCCTTGACTTAGTAATCATAAGTCCTTGGTTCGAGTCCCGGTCAGGGTATAAAATGAATCATGTTTTCACATATGTAATGTGCTTATTTGATAATTTCATGGCCCGAATGAGATTGGGATTTGAATTAAATGCTTAAATGAAGCCACGAGTGAGGTTGGGGATTCTGTAATATGAACATAGTGGCATTCAGTTAGAATGCGTTCATTCCTAAGTATAGCAAATATAAACTATAAGGTTGGATTCCTTTTAACCTTCTGTGGTGTAGTGGTAGCGCCTTGACTTAGTAATCATAAGTCCTAGGTTCGAGTCCCGGTCGGGGTAAAAAATGAATCAAGTTTTCACATATGTAATGTGCTTATTTGATATTTTCATGGCCCGAATGAGATTGAGATTTGAATTAAATGCTAAAATGAAGCCACGAGTGAGGTTGGGGAATCTGTAATATGAACATAGTGGCATTCAGTTAGAATGCCTTCATTCCTAAGTATAACAGATATAAGCTATAAGGTTGGATTCCTTTTAACCTTCTGTGGTTTAGTGGTAGCGCCTTGACTTAGTAATCATAAGTCCTAGGTTCGGGTCCCGGTCGGTGTAAAAAATGAATCATATTTTCACATATGTAATGTGCTTATTTGATAATTTCATGGCCCGAATGAGATTGGGATTTGAATTAAATGCTTAAATGAAGCCAGGAGTGAGGTTGGGGAATCTGTAATATGAACATAGTGGCATTCAGTTAGAATGCGTTCATTCCTAAGTATAGCAGATATAAGCTATAAGGTTGGATTCCTTTTAACCTTCTGTGGTGTAGTGGTAGCGTCTTGACTTAGTAATCATAAGTCCTATGTTCGATTCCTAGTCGTGGTTAAAAAATGAATCATGTTTTCACATATGTAATGTGCTTATTTGATAATTTCATGGCCCGAATGAGATTGGGATTTAAATTAAATGCTAAAATGTAGCCACGAGTGAGGTTGAGGAATCTGTAATATGAACATAGTGGCATTCAGTTAGAATGCGTTCATTCCTAAGTATAGCAGATATAAGCTATAAGGTTGGATTCCTTTTAACCTTCTGTGGTGTAGTGGTAGCGCCTTGACTTAGCAACCATAAGTCCTAGGTTCGAGTCCCGGTCTGGGTAAAAAATAAATCATGTTTTCACATATGTAATGTGCTTATTTGATAATTTCATGGCCCAAATGATATTGGGATTTGAATTAAATGCTAAAATGAAGCCACGAGTGAGGTTTGGGAATCTGTAATATGAACATAGTGGCATTCAGTTAGAATGCATTCATTCCTAAGTATAGCAGATATAAGCTATAAGGTTGGATTCCTTTTAACCTTCTGTGGTGTAGTGGTAGCGCCTTGACTTAGTAATCATAAGTCCTAGGTTCGAGTCCAGGTCGGGGTAAACAATGAATCATGTTTTCACATATGTAATGTGCTTATTTGATAATTTCATGGCCCGAATGAGATTGGGATTTGAATTAAATGATAAAATAAAGCCACGAGTGAGGTTGGGGAATCTGTAATATGAACATAGTGGCATTTAGTTAGAATGCATTCATTCCTAAGTACAGCAGATATAAGCTATAAGGTTGGATTCCTTTTAACCTTCTGTGGTGTAGTGGTAACGCCTTGACTTAGTAATCATAAGTCCTAGATTCGAGTCCCGGTCGGGGTAAAAAATTAATCATGTTTTCACATATGTAATGTGCTTATTTGATAATTTCATGGCTCGAATGAGATTGGGATTTGAATTAAATCCTAAAATGAAGCCACGAGTAAGGTTGGGGAATCTGTAATATGAACATAGTGGCATTCAGTTAGAATGCGTTCATTCCTAAGTATAGCAGATATAAGCTATAAGGTTGGATTCATTTTAACTTTCTGTGGTGTAGTGGTAGCGCCTTGACTTAGTAATCATAAGTCCTTGGTTCGAGTCCCGGTCAGGGTATAAAATGAATCATGTTTTCACATATGTAATGTGCTTATTTGATAATTTCATGGCCCGAATGAGATTGGGATTTGAATTAAATGCTAAAATGAAGCCACGAGTGAGGTTGGGGATTCTGTAATATGAACATAGTGGCATTCAGTTAGAATGCGTTCATTCCTAAGTATAGCAAATATAAACTATAAGGTTGGATTCCTTTTAACCTTCTGTGGTGTAGTGGTAGCGCCTTGACTTAGTAATAATAAGTCCTAGGTTCGAGTCCCGGTCGGGGTAAAAAATGAATCAAGTTTTCACATATGTAATGTGCTTATTTGATAATTTCATGGCCCGAATGAGATTGGGATTTGAATTAAATGTTATAATGAAGCCACGAGTGAGGTTGAGGAATCTGTAATATGAACATAGTGGCATTCAGTTAGAATGCCTTCATTCCTAAGTATAACAGATATAAGCTATAAGGTTGGATTCCTTTTAACCTTCTGTGGTTTAGTGGTAGCGCCTTGACTTAGTAATCATAAGTCCTAGGTTTGGGTCCCGGTCGGTGTAAAAAATGAATCATATTTTCACATATGTAATGTGCTTATTTGATAATTTCATGGCCCGAATGAGATTGGGATTTGAATTAAATGCTTAAATGAAGCCAGGAGTGAGGTTGAGGAATCTGTAATATGAACATAGTGGCATTCAGTTAGAATGCGTTCATTCCTAAGTATAGCAGATATAAGCTATAAGGTTGGATTCCTTTTAACCTTCTGTGGTGTAGTGGTAGCGCCTTGACTTAGTAATCATAAGTCCTATGTTCGATTCCTAGTCGTGGTTAAAAAATGAATCATGTTTTCACATATGTAATGTGCTTATTTGATAATTTCATGGCCCGAATGAGATTGGGATTTGAATTAAATGCTAAAATGTAGCCACGAGTGAGGTTGAGGAATCTGTAATATGAACATAGTGGCATTCAGTTAGAATGCGTTCATTCCTAAGTATAGCAGATATAAGCTATAAGGTTGGATTCCTTTTAACCTTCTGTGGTGTAGTGGTAGCGCCTTGACTTAGCAACCATAAGTCCTAGGTTCGAGTCCCGGTCGGGGTAAAAAATTAATCATATATATATATATATATATATATATATATATATATATATATATATATATATATATATATATATATATATATATATATATATATATATATATAATATATATATATATATATATATATATATATATATATATATATATATATATATATATATATATATATATATATATATATATATATATATATATATATATATATATATATATATATATACACGCATATACTCCTATGCATACATATATACATATATACACACATATATATTTTATGATGAGGTAAGCCAAATCTTACAGGAAAGAGAGGGATGGGCAGATTGCATATTCCTAGACTTCCAGAAAGCGTTTGACACTGTTCCACATGGGAGACTTATTAGGAAGCTGCAATCAATTGCTAGAATAGGTGGAAATGTTTTGGAATGGATATAAACTTACTTAGAAGGAAGGGAACAGAGGGTTAGAGTAAGACACTCAATGTCTGAATGGAGAAGAGTTAGTAGTGGAGTTCCACAGGGTTCAGTTTTAGGGCCACTTTTGTTCCTTGTATATGTAAATGACCTACCAGAGTCTGTAAATTCATTCATGAATATGTTTGCAGATGATGCAAAGATTGTGAAGAAAGTAAAAAACGAGAACAATGGTAGAGAACTTCAGGAGGATCTAAATAATCTGCATGATTGGTCAGAAAAGTGGCTAATTAAATTCAATACTTCAAAATGTAAGGTAATGAGAATGGGTACAAGTGCAAGAAGGCCCAAGCTTGACTACTCGGTGGCTGGAGTACAACTTCAAGAGACAGAAAATGAGAAAGATCTAGGAGTAAACATACTGGCAGATTTGTCTCCAGAAATACATATAAATGGCATAGTAAGGGCAGCATATGCATTCTTATCAAATGTAAGGGTAGCCTTCAGGCACATGGACAAGGAAATGTTCAGAAATATTTATGTAACCTATGTGAGGCCAAAACTCGAATATGCAGCCCCCTTTTGGAATCCACACTTGAAAAAGCACATAGCTAAACTTGAAAAAGTTCAAAGACATGCCACGAAACTGGTGCCAGAAATACGCAATCTCAGTTATAATGAGAGGCTGAGGGAATTAGACTTACCATCACTCGAAGCTAGAAGAGTGAGGGGGGATATGGTGACAGTCTTTAAATTCCTTCATGGTTATGAGAGAGTGGATAGGGATCGATATTTTGATATGGCTGGCTATAGAACTAGAGGTCATAGTTTGAAGCTTGGTAAGCAAACTTCTTTGCAGGATGTAAGAAAATACTTTTTCAGTGTAAGAGTAGTTGATAATTGGAATTCGCTAAGCGAGGAGGTAGTTAATGCTATCTCAATCCATAGTTTTAAGGACAGGTATGATAAGTATCACCAAGTCTAAAATGGAACCGATCAGGAGACGGGAAGATACGAGTTTTGGGCTCTTTCCCGTAAACACAATTAGGTAATCACAATTAGGTAATCACATACACATATACATGCATGCACACCTATACATACATATATACATATATACACACATACATACACATATTCAAACATATACATATATATACATACATGCATATATATATATATATATATATATATATATATATATATATATATATATATATATATATATATATATATATATATATATATATATATATATATATATATATATATATATATATATATATATATATATATATATATATATATATATATATATATATATATATATATATATATATATATATATATAATATAATATATATATATATATATATATATATATATATATATATATATATATATATATATATATATATATATATATATATATATATATATATATATATATATATATATATATATATATATATATATATATATATATATATATATATATATATATATATATATATATATATATATATATATATATATATATATATATATATATATATATATATATATATATATATATATATATATATATATATATATATATATATATATATATATATATATATATATATATATATATATATATATATATATATATTTATATATTTATATATATATATATATATATATATATATATATATATATATATATATATATATATATATATATATATATATATATATATATATATATATATATATATATATATATATATATATATATATATATATATATATATATATATATATATATATATATATATATATATATATATATATATATATATATATATATATATATATATATATATATATATATATATTTATATATATATGTATATATATATATATATATATATGTATATATATATATATATATATATATATATATATATATATATATATATATATATATATATATATATATATATATATATATATATATATATATATATATATATATATATATATATATATATATATATACATACATATATACATACATAAATACACATGTATACATATACACATATGCACACATACATACATACATACATACAACTACACATACATGCACACATATACATATATACACATACATATATATATATATATATATATATATTTATATATATATATATATATATATATATATATATATATATATATATATATATATATATATATATATATATTTATATATATATATATATATATATATATATATATATATATATATATATATATATATATATATATATATATATATATATATATATATATATATATATATATATATATATATATATATATATATATATATATATATATATATATATATATATATATATATATATATATATATATATATATATATATATATATATATATATATATATATATATATATATTAATAACACTGAACTGTTAACATACATTCTAAAATGGAAGGAACTACCCATTAAATAAAATGACGAATATATATATATATATATATATATATATATATATATATATATATATATATATATATATATATATATATACATATGTAGAGTACTTAATAATTTCGTGACCTAAACTTGTCACCTTCTCAAAGTACAATGCTATACTTAGGAATGAACACATTCTATCTGAATGCCACTATGTTCAGATTACAGATTCCCCAACCTCACTCGTGGATTCATTTTCGCATTTAATTCAATAGTGGCATTCAGATATAATATGTTCATTCCTAAGTATAGCAGATTTAAGCTATAAGGTTGGAGTCCTTTTAACATTCTGTGGTGTGTAGTTAGTAGCTCCTTGACTTAGTAATTATACGTCCTTGGTTCGAGTCCCTGGCGGGGTAAAAATGATTCAT
>JAXCGZ010022728.1:7500-15000 GCA_037179515.1 Halocaridina rubra | reverse complement strand
AGTGTCTTACTCTAACCCTCTGTTCCCTTCCTTCTAAGTAAGTTTTTATCCATTCCAAAACATTTCCACCTATTCTAGCCATTGATTGCAGCTTCCTAATAAGTCTCCCATGTGGAACAGTGTCAAACGCTTTCTGGAAGTCTAGGAATATGCAATCTGCCCAGCCCTCTCTTTCCTGTAAGATTTGGCTTACCTCATCATAAAATTCTAATAAGTTTGTTACTGTTGATCTACCTTCTCTGAAACCATGTTGCCTCACTGACAAAAAGTTGAAGGATTCCAAGTGAAGAGAGATATGTTTCCTTAGTAGTTTCTCCATAACTTTGCAAACTATGCTGGTCAAGGAAACTGGTCTATAGTTCAGAGCCGTATCCCTCCTTCCCTTTTTGAAGATAGGTATCACATTTGCTTGTTTCCAGCATCTTGGAATCTCCCCCGACTCCAGTGACTCCTTAAATATGATACTTAGTGCCACTGATATTGTGTTTGCGCATTTTTTAAGCACATGAGGGGATATGTCATCGGGACCTGTAGCTTTATGAACATCTAAATCCATCAGCGCTTTGCATACCTCTGTGGCTGTAAGGTTGATGTTCTCTAATACCGGCCCATGAGCTTCTATCACTGCAATCTGAGGGGGTGGGGTATTTTCTACTGTAAATACTGACTGAAACTCCTTGTTCAATTCTTTGCAGATCTCTTCATCCGTCTCAGTGATGCTTCCATCCGCTCTCTTTAGCCTTAAAACCTGTTCTTTTACCTTCAGTTTTCCTCTGATAAAGCTGTGGAAAAGCTTGGGATTTTCTTTAGCCTCCCTGGTGATGTCCCTCTCATAGTCTCTCTCTGCCTCTCTCCTTTTAGAGTGTGTGTGTGTGTGTGTGTGTGTGTTTGTGTGTATGTGTGTGTGTGTGTGTGTGTGTGTGTGTGTGTGTGTGTAAACAAAATAGCAATGTTAATTAAATCCTGCAGCTTGTAATATAAAGTTGCGGTTGTTCAATACTTAATTTCAAATTAATCATTGCAATGTAAAGTACATATTACTATGCATATGAGACCGAAACGGAAGCATTTCCATCGACCATGGCATGCCGTCATGCATTATTCTGCTAGATTTTCGTAAGATACTGCAACAGGTGGAAGTGTAGTCCAATAGATATGAAAAACACCATCTTACTGAATCTACCTCATCCAGTGGGACTCGGTATTTCAGGTGCTCACACAATCAATCGAATCCAAGTATATGCTGCTGCACTAAGGATACGTACTTGTGGCTCTATTTCCTAGCAAACAGATCTGGATTATTACCATTTATACTGGCTTCTGTGCTATATATGACTCTTTGACAATACATTTTTCGAAGACCTGAATTTCCTCAGATGCAATTATTGGTGACTAGTGGCTCATCTGTTGAAAACACTGGTTACCTCTTTGCTCATTTCCCAGACTAGCCATTTTGGCTTTGCCTTTCCTCGAAAAGTTAATGTTACAACAGAACCAGTGAATGAGTTTAAGGAGAGTTCTTTTGCCTCGTTTACCCAATTACTGGAGCGATGCAAAGCATAGTTATCCATCCTCAGCGAGATCCCTGTCTAAACAGAGTCCATAGTTCTGCGGTCTAATCTGTTGCAGGGATGGCAGAAAGCCAAGAGCAGTGATAACAACATCAGTATCATTAGATTTCAAAGCTATGTTTCCATACCCCTCCAATGTTTTTTTTTTATTATTATGACAAAGCGTGCATATAACTGCTCTCTCCTGTGAACAAGATGACATATTCTTTACAGATACTGCCTGGTTACTCATAACGGCTTCTCCTTTTGTCACAAAATGACAACATTGGAAGTTTGCATTGCGGCCACACTTTCTACTAAGAAGTGTAAGAGTTCAGTCACCCTCCTTTTCATATCCTGCCCTCTTTTGCATCCAATACCAAACATCAGGCTGCTTGGCAAGTAGACATCAAACGCAATGTCAGTTTTCTTATGATTTCGCAGAGTATGTTAGTATTATTGGAAGACATCTTCTCCGGCATAGGCCTCAAATGACTCTGTTGTACGTATATTAAAAGGATTCATAAGTGTTATCCAGTAAATTATATAAACAAATTCTTTTATTCCACGAGCTTTAATATAATCTTGAAAGATATACTACTATAGGAAGACAATTCATTGTATGTAATATGGATAAGCTCTGTTTAGCATACACATCATTCTTTAGTCTGTAAGATATGGAAAATAACTTCAAGCCTCTTGTTTGTCTCTTAGCATAAGAGCATTTCCACCAATATGTTTTCCCTTTTAGTCTTGTTGCCAAATTTTAACCTGCAAAGAAAAGTATGCTCATAACTATAGAAAATTTTGTAACACACAGACAGACGGACTGGTAGACATTAAGGTTCCCTTAACACACACACATATCAATGATTTATTATTCAACAAGATATGCATATTAATTATCACACGCAATTAATACGAGAGAGGAAAACAAAGCATATTTCCAACTTATAAGAGTAGCGCCTTTAGAATATATAGTAATAAATACAATATACATCAAAGACTTTGAAAGGTCCACAAATGTAATCAGCACCCCCGGAAATCTGCAAATGATATTAAGATTATCGTAATCGGGCAACTTAGTCATATTTTGCATCAAATTTCATTAAAGAAAATGGATGGTCATTTGCGGCCATCTTCAAAAATAGTGGCCATTTTGAATGTTCAGCAGACAAACTTTTTATTATTTAAAGGGGCTCTAGAAGTACAAACATTCCAAATAAGGTGCATATATCACAAACTGAGCCTTTGCACCCATATTTGCAATTATCTCCTGGACTACCTTTGCTTGCACGAATAAAACATCAAGTTATAAAGTAATTTAAGTTTAGATTTTGCAAAAGTTAGCGGAATGTGTAACTCTTTCAATTTATTCTACTTTCTTTCTCATTGGTTGGTGCGACACTTTTTCAAAGAAAATAGAGGCAATACATTTTCAATTTTTATTTAACTCACTTTTCATTCTCTTTGGATGGTATCTAACTGGTGACAAAGAAAATGGAATCAATATCCTTTGGAGTTTCATAACACTTTCATTCCCATTACCTGATGACAACTTGATATATATATATATATATATATATATATATATATATATATATATATATATATATATATATATATATATATATATATATATATATATATATATATATATATATATATATATATATATATATATATATATATGTATATATATATTCATACATACATGCATACACATACACACATGCATACATACATACATTCATATATATATATATATATATATATATATATATATATATATATATATATATATATATATATATATATATATATATATATATATATATATATATATATATATATATATATATATATATATATATATATATATATATATATATATATATATATATATATATATATATATATATATATATATATATATATATATATATATATATATATATATATATATATATATATATATATATATATATATATATATATATATATATATATATATATATATATATATATCTATGTCTATATCTATATCTATATCTATATATATATATATATATATATATATATATATATATATATATATATATATATATATATATATATATATATATATATATATATATATATATATATATATATATATATATATATATATATATATATATATATATATATATATATATATATATATATATATATATATATATATATATATATATATATATATATATATATATATATATATATATATATCACTTTCATTCTCTTTGAATGGCATCAAATTAATGCTAAAGAAATGGTATTAATATATTCTGATTTTTGCCTTGTTTTCTTTCTCATTAGTTTATAATAAACAATGGTTGGTGCTAATCTAATGAGAAAGAATATTTAATTTAAATATTGTTTAATTCAATGCCACTTTCAATCTCAGCTCTTGGTGATAAGCTAACATCAATGCAAATTTCTTAAATAATATCAATATCTGGGAATTTTCATTTCACTGTTTTTCTCACGTAGGCTGGCCTCGACCCAAAGTGATGTGGTATATTGATGGTTTTCTCGTTGATGATCAAATGGATAATGATATAGAGAAAAACATTCTTAATCAAAGACTCAACCGTCTTATGCCTCTCAAATTGGTATCCAGCAGTATTAGTTTTCTTCATGGCCCTTCTGAAAAATCCTGGCTACAAGTTACTCAACATAACAGGATTCAAAACGTGAAAAACAGGATTGTAAAAAGCCACAGAGAAAACCTAGACCCTCATTATGATATTAAGAACACAGTCGCATTAGGTCCGTTTTCAAGATCTGACCTCAAGAAGCTTGTGACTTGTGAGGCAATCAATACAAACTTAACCTCACCCGCCACAGCCACTGTCATGGTAGATATGAACCGTAAGTGGTATTTTCTATTTGTTTTTATTCTTGTATCATGTTATTGTCGTTGTAGCTGTTTTATTATTAAGTTGTACTGTACCAACTCGGCAAAATTCAAACTTCCCACCAGTAAGATATTTAGCTGCAATGTTTTTCTTTGGGTTATTTTTCCAGGAAGGTATTTTTGTTCTTTGACAGTGTGGTTCCTATTGATTGTTGTGCAAGAATGATTACTTACTTTTATTTTATTGCAAAAGAGGATCTTCATTAAAATGAGTCGTCAAAATGAGTTGTACTAATTTATTAATATATAATTACTTTCTAAAATTATTTTTATTTATATTGTTTTTATTGCTTGAGACAATTTGTAAACTGATTTCGCTAGTAGAAATCATTTATCAAATTTTTCTTACATTTCCATCGTTATTTTTTGTTATCAGTTACATACACTGAATTGTTTTTTTAAAACCAACTTTTCTTGAGGGACTCACCATTCAAGTACTGTTTTTCAACAATCAAATTCCGGTAAAATCTAATTTCCTTTACTAACGTTTCTTATCACCATTATCAAATTCTTATGATAATTATCGTAGTTACTGCAATTTCAATGGAAATGTAGGAGCCTGCTTTATATCGACCTTTCTTTTTGCCAGTCTCAAGTATGTGAAAGACTTGAGCCTTGATGAATTTTGGCATAAGGTATTAATACAAACCACTTTGACGATGATGATGATGATTAGTAGTAGTAGTAGTAGTAGTAGTAGTAGTAGTAGTTATTATTCTATCTATACTTACCATAAAGGGGAGGAGGCTTTGTTTGTTTTTAGTTCTTAATTATGTTGATAGTTAAAAAAGAATCTTACCTGAGCTCCAAGTAGCCTCAGCCACGTAGTCAAATCATTTGATATCTTTAATATTATTTCTTTATAGAATAACATCTGCTTATTGAAAATTCTTGCCTGTATCAAAGTCAGAGTTTGTGAAATTGTGTTCTAGCATAAATTCCACACATCTAATAGTGTTGATCCCCGTCTTCTCTTTGTTTCAATTCAGTTCAATTCAATCTATTAGCATGCTCAGCTTTTAAGTCGAGAGGAGCTTCCAGAAAGATGATAATTTCTCTAACTAGCTGTACTTGACCTTTTTATTCAGACACTTTTATCATGGTAATTCCCCTCTCTCTGTACCGGTATGGCTCCTCTAGAAAGGTACCACCTTTCCCCTAAATGATGACCACTTCGCTCAAAGTCTGTCTGAGGTAGAAAACAAGCTTCTACGCAATGGCTTTGGCAGAAAAGATTGCTAAGTGATATGTCTAATAATTATCATGACTTCCTTACTGAAATTGTTGCTTGGTTTTTATATTGCTCCAGATCTGTTGAAAAATAAATTATATACTCTAACAACAGACTGGCATAGTGTACTTGCGTTTGTAGGACTGCTTAGTACTGTCTGGATAGCGTTTAGTTAGTAATTCAACTACGTGTGGTAGCTTGAACGTGTATTTTATGAGAGCGACTGGGTGCAGCCCTTGAACTTTAACATGCTCCGCCCACAATCAGCTGACTAATACATGCAGTTCAAGTATTTATGAAAACTAGCAAACACATGGTTCATGCAGAGGAACCTAACCTAACCTAACCTAACCTAACCTAACCTAACCTAATCTAACCTAAACAAACCTAACCTAATATAACCTAGGTTAAGTTAGGTTAATCTGCATGAACTGTGCGTTTGGTATGCTGAAATGTTTTTTTTTTCACAAATACTTGAACTGCATGTATATGCCAGCTGATTGTGGGCGGAGCATGTTAAAGATCAAGGGCTGCACCCAATCGCTTACGTATTCAATGCGCTTTCCGATATGTTAGTATTTGAATAAAGAGAGATATTTAAGAGCAAAGACTTTGTGTCAATCTTATTTCGAGCTTGTAGCAGCATTGCGATCAGCAAACAGATCCTGACCTGGCATTGTTTTTCGCAGATTTAGAATAAAGTAGATATAAGCTATAAGGTTGGATTCCTTTTAACCTTCTGTGGTGTAGTGGTAGCGCCTTGACTTAGTAATCATAAGTCCTAGGTTCGAGTCCCGGTTGGGGTAAAAAATGATTCATGTTTTCACATATATAATGTGCTTATTTGGTTATTTCATGGCCTAAATGAGATTGGGAATTGAATTAAATGCTAAAATGAAGCCACGAGTGAGGTTGGGGAATCTGTAATATGAACATAGTGGCATTCAGTTAGAATGTGTTCATTCTTAAGTATAGCAGATATAAGCTATAAGGTTAGATTCCTTTTAACCTTCTGTGGTGTAGTGATAGCGCCTTGACCTAGTAATCATAAGTCCTAGGTTCGTATCCCGGTCGGGGTAAAAAAAAATTATTCATATATATATATATATATATATATATATATATATATATATATATATATATATATATATATATATATATATATATATATATATATATATATATATATATATATATATATATATATATATATATATATATATATATATATATATATATATATATATATATATATATATATATATATATATATATATATATATATATATATATATATATATATATATATATATATATATATATATATATATATATATATATATATATATATATATATATATATATATATATATGTATATATATATATATATATATATATATATATATATATATATATATATATATATATATATATATATATATATATATATATATATATATATATATATATATATATATATATATATATATATATATATATATATATATATATATATATATATATATATATATATATATATATATATATATATATATATATATATATATATATATATATATATATATATATATATATATATATATATATATATATATATATATATATATATATATATATATATATATATATATATATATATATATATATATATATATATATATATATATATATATATACATATATATATATATATATATATATATATATATATATATATATATATATATATATATATATA
>JAXCGZ010022728.1:0-2500 GCA_037179515.1 Halocaridina rubra | reverse complement strand
TGAGGAACAGGTGCGCTGGAATCGTTGATAAAAGAGTTGGCAGAAAAATGAGAGCCAAAGAGAGTGGCTTTGTCAGTGGGAGAACAAGCTATAGAACCATCAGAGCAAATGAGAGGGGGAAAGCTTGAGTTACAGAAGTTTTTGGAGAGGTTTTTGGCTAAGGACCAGAAGCATTTGTCAGTGGGAGAGGAGTTAAGGTCATCAACTTTCCTTCTTATAAAGGAAGCCTTAGACCTTCGAATCTGAGCTGTACAATGATTCCTAGCTATAATAAAAGCAGAGCGAGTTAAATCGGAAGGAGAGGCTTGGTAAGATCGGTGAGCCCGATTCCTAGCCTGGATAGCCATGGAGCAGGCATGGTCAAACCAAGGTTTAGGGAGAGAGAAAGTTTTTGTAGAAGAGGGGATGTACGCCTCCAAACCCGCGGTCATGATCTCGGCAACTTTTACAGCTACCCGATCAGGGTTGCGGGACCGAAAGCAGTAGTCATCCCATGGGAAGTCAAAGAAAAAGTTACGCAAATTTTCATGTTGGGTTCGCTCAAAGTGCCAAAGTCGGCATTGAGTAGGAGGGATTGGTGGTGGGGGAGCGAAAATGGAAGAGACAGAGATCATAGAGTGGTCAGATTTACCAAGAGGGGAAAGCACAGAATAAGAGTAGTTTTAAGGGTTAGAAGTAAAACATAGGTCAAGAGAGTTTGCAGCATGTTTGTGATGATCAGGAACGCGAGTAGGATGTTTGATAATTTGCTCCAGATCGTGAGTAATAGAGAAAGCAAGGGCCTCGCTTCCTCCCACATCAGTGTGAGAAGAATGAAGCCACTCACTGTGGTGTACAGAGAACTTTGGCATGTGGGTGAGAAGATAGCAAGGACTCATGGCACGAGGAGAGATATTCAAAGAAAGACACAAACTCGGTGGAGTTTGGAGAACAGTAGCAGAAGCAAAGGATGATAGTGGTAGTGGAGAGATAGACTTTTAGCCAGAGAACATCAAAGTCAGGAGATTCAAGGTCCATGAGCCTCACAGTAGGAGTGTTAATGTTGCAGTATGCACAGACCCCACCTTTGGAACGAAAACGAGTATACAGATTATAGTGGGAGATTTGGAATGGGTCAGTGGAAGCATGTATAGACAACTGGGTTTCAGATAGGAGGAGGAGGTTAGGGAGGAAAGTGCCCAAGTGCTGTTCCACAGACGAAAGATTAGAGTTCAGCCCACGAATGTTTGAATAGTGAAGAGTGAAAGAAGTAGATCTATTGGGAGGTGCAAGGTTAAGAGCAGAACCATTACTACCACAAGGCGTGTCTGCCCTCAAGCCAATGGTGGAGTCAACACGATCCCCGGAGATTCTTTGCACCCCACTATGCCGGGTACTGGGGGCCATTAGTTGTGTACCTTCCATAAATAATGACAAAATGTGAGGAAAAGGAAAGTAAAAGAGACAGATATGCAGAATGTTGCGACTTGTCAAATGTAATGGAATAGCAAGAGATGTGTAACGAATATGCCAGAATATTCAGTGTAGATGTAGGCATGAGGAAAGAACCGCCCTGAAGGAAGACTCAACCTGGAACTGTCTGGACCAGTCCTAGTTGCATCCTAATACCTTCAGTCGTAGTCTTTCAACAGGCAGCTAGTGCCATGGCCAACCTACTACTGTAAATAGTGGGATGAAAGTCCCACGATAAAATATATATATATATATATATATATATATATATATATATATATATATATATATATATATATATATATATATATATATATATATATATATATATATATATATATATATATATATATAAGGAGGGGCATTTCCTCCCAAAGCTCCGGTCACACTTCGGCTCACTGTGACGGTGGTATACATGAAGGTGCTCGTTGTCCTTTTATTGCTGGGGGTCTTGCCAACACAGGGCGGGGGAGAGTGACTGGATCTGGTAATATGATACTGTCGGTGAAGGGGGAGCTGAGACTTTCTCGGCGTCGCTCACTCACTGCTTGTAAGCGTCTAGAAGTATCTTCATCACTCGAATATACCTTCCATAGATGCTTCATATTTTTTTCTTCTGTATTTTTAATTCTTCTTTCTCTTCATCGAAATAACGGCGTGGGTTGATCCCGAGCTGTTCACCAATATCGTGGGACTTTCATCCCACTATTTGACACCAATACTGTGGTGTTAATTTCTCTTGGAGGTGTGGTTGATGATAACAGATAAGCATCTTCTTTATATGTGTTTATTTCTAGATTAACAATTGATTCCTCAGAGCTCCAATTCCTACAGTTCCTATCATGATCGATTCCAGGTTCCCGCCCCCAAGGGGGAGACTGCTAAGCTTTGGATGTAACGTCTGCCCCTGACAAGGTCTGATCTCTCACTGACTCGGCTTTGTTACTCTAGTGGCGGTCGGTGGGTATCGAGCTCGTCACTGCCATCCGGCACTTATAGGCATATTTAATATGCCTTACGACAATATATATATATATATATATATATA
>JAXCGZ010022727.1:142500-152500 GCA_037179515.1 Halocaridina rubra | reverse complement strand
ATAATATTCTTTCTATTTTTGAAAGGTATGTGTGTAAAAATACATGAGTACATGCAATCATACTTAATTACGCTTTGTGATGATGTACATAAGAGATCAATAACACGAAACAGTGAGTTACTGCACTCGATGCATAATGAGTAATTGACAAGCAACCGCAAGCAATGTGGGCGATTGCACACTTTTATTCAAGGACGGCCAGAGATTACAATCACCTAAGAAACTCACCACCAAATGCTTATATAACACAGATGCAAGTAAAATCTCACTTTCATCTCGACATCTCCATCAGTGAAAGAGTGTTGAGGGAATGTTTACCTGAGACGCTTCACATCAAAGACCGGCGAGGTAGTACTCCAGTTATTCTCTGAAAGTTGAATTTTGCACTTATACTTTGGCATCACGAAGGGCATCCGGCCTTTAAACTTATGCCAAAACCTGAATCGAGGCAGCCTCTAGAGTTGAATCTAGGAAAAATACTAGACATACCATGTAAGTGATACCTGATGGTTTCCATTTACCATCACGAAACATGAGCAAGAGTTATCATGACAAGTACGGACGAGGGCTAATATTCAGAGTAGCCTATCTGAATCTGCATTAATATAAGCAGCATGACATAAAGAGGATGGAAATTGGCATCTATGATAGAAAGAAGGAAGACTGGAGATTTTGATATTTTTCTTATGACTGTAACACCATTTCAGGCAAAAATAAAAAAAAAATGCGCTCATCAATAAAGAGCCAGGCACGAAGAAAAACTTAAGACAATGGAAAAGAAAAAGGTTATGGACAAGGTAGATATGAGGTAATGATACACAAATGAAAATAACAGACTGAAAGAATAGTCAAAGTACAGAGGAACTAGAGATGTGGTAGGATTAGGCCGTAAGATGACGATATATCCGCTTTTTGATGGAAGATAGGTTATATGAATTAGGGAAGACTGAAGGAGGAAGAGAGTTTCAGAGTCTGGAGGCAGAGGGGAAGAAGCAGTCGCTGCACCAACCAATCCATGAGCTACAAATCTCCGCACAATACCTGTGAGACGAGGCACCTTGGCGAGTGTTTTGCGGCCTCGGCAGAGGGGAAGGGATGACCTCGCCAACTCATCAGAGCAGCGATGGAAGTGTTAGTGATAGAAAAGAGAAAGGGATGATACCTTATGGCGAAGAGAAAAAGAATCCAAATTAGAAGTAAGAGAAAGGCCATTAATGAGTCTGACTCCTTAGATTTAACTCTATCAAGAAGATAAGTATATGAAGAAGCACCCCCGATGTGTGAGCAGTATGCTAAGCAGGGATGGGCAAGACTTTTATAGATTTTAAGTAACCATAAAGAGTTAAAGTAATGACGAAAACGGAACAGATCCCCCATTTTTTGGATGCAGATTTAGAAATTTGGATCATTTGATTCCTCCAAGACAACTTAGAGGCTATATGGATTCCTAATATGTTGATAGAATTAAGAGGGTAAAATTCGTTATTTTCGAAGACAATATGACTATCAGGAGAAGAAGATAAAGAGGTAGGCAGAAACTTAGTCTTGGAGGCATTAAATTAAATTAAATTTTGGGCGCAATTCGCAGATATACTCTGCAAATCAGAGTTTAGAGTGGAATAAAGAGTGATACGAGACTGATAACGAGTAGCAAATAAAGGTATTGAAGAAAAGGCAGAGGAAAAATGAAGGGTAGAATCATCGACAAAGGCGTGAAGAAGAGAGGAGGATGGGAACTGAAGAAGATCATTGATGAAGAGAAGGAGCAGAGTAGGTGAAAGAGCAGAACCCTATGGAACACCTCTGGTAAGAGGGAAAGGGCTAGATGCTGCACCATCAACGATCACAGATGTAAAACGGTCAGAAAGAAAACTGGAAATCAGAGAACAGAGAGAAGGGGTAAAGCTATAGGCAGGGAGTTTGATCAACAGAGTCTTGTGCCAGACTCTGTCAAAAGCCTTAGAGATATCAAGGGCGACGACAAAGGATTCCCCATAGTTCCTCAGAGAAGATGACCATACAAGAGTAAGATGGACCGGAGGTCACCAGTGGGTCTTGCCTTGCAGAAGCCGTACTGGTGATCGTAGATAATTAGATTCAAGACGTTTCAAAAAGTAAGCCTTGAGCAAAGTTTCGAAAACCTTAACAATAGGAGAGGTTAGGGCAAAAGGTAGGTAGTTTAAAGGAATAGAGCAGTCACCCCTCTTAGGAACAGGCTGCGCTAAAGCATGCCTCCAAGGAGAGGGTTTGATAATGATTCAGAGATTAAGGCAAAAAAGACTGCAAGGCAAAAAACAATATAATAGATTAAAAAAGCAGGAGAGTGGGTGCTGGGCACAATTGTGGTGTGAGTAGGAATAAAAGAAGTTTTAGACAGACATGGACTAATAGATGAGTGCAATTTAAGATACTGAAAGTAATTTTAGGAGGATGTTTTAATAGGCATGTAAAAAGAACTAGAGAAATAAATGCAAGGATACAAGCAGGAAAAGGTATTAGATACAGAAATGAAGAAGGGGAGAAATTTGTTGAGGCTGTGTTCTTTGATCTTGCAATTTACCCCTCTGAAAAGAATGGAAAATATGTGACATACAATATTGATAGAAGAGAATACGAAATTTACTAGCTTTTGTGTCGGTGACAACACCTAAAGTAAAGTAAAGAACGGAGGGAATTTAGCAGCTAAGCATATCTAGTTGAAATGCTCCGTGAGAGTAATAGGGTTGGGAAAGAAAACCTGTGATCGTAACATCGTGAGTTAAATGGTGGAGGCTAAAGATAGGAGATCATAAAACCAAGTTTCTAGAACAGTTTCTGGACCAGTTTTGACCAAGGGAAACTACAATTGAATAGCAGAAATGATACAGAAATATTCTGCTTAGAGTTGATGAATAAGTGCTGGGAATGTCAACAGGGAGAAACCTTCTCTGGAAAGAGAATCATGGTGATGGAGAGTTAAAGTGCAAGAGGCAGGGAATACACAGAAGAGAGCTGTGCAAAGTGGAAAAGAACAGTAACAAATGCTGATACATATTTATCGAAGTGATATATGAAGTGTATAAAGAGTTAGAAACCCTGGCAGGCGAGAGGCTCTACAGAATATCCAGGACTTGGGATAAATCGAAAAAAAGTACTTTGCAAAAAGTGAGATAAATAGATAAATACTTTTATTGACAAAAAGTTACATATCAAGCACATTAAAATTTACCATGTTAAGCTTATGTATGCAATGTCTTCTAAGAACTCCAACAAAAAATTAACTGTAGTAAGTAGAAAGTAAACTTCACAAGTCTTAAGCTCGCTTTGTACTTATTTGTGAAAATTAGCAATATTTATATTTAAAATGCCATGAATTAATTGTCAAGTTACATCAGGTGAAAACACTTCTTCCAAGACATTAAAAGAATATCATGTCTTGCTTCTCAGCATAAATTTGCCCACAAACACAAGGACTTTCCTTTAGTGGGAGGTAACCACGACTGAGCATATTTCAGGGTCTCTTGTCTCTACAGCCAGGCTGTGCCCACTCACTCGAAATCATGTGAAGAACAATATATGAAATATAATTGTCGTGTGGTTTTGCTTATAAATATCATTTATATCATTCACCTGGCACTGCACTGAATAAAAAGTCATTTACATATTTTATCATGGAAGTATTTATGTCACTTATCGTTTTCAATAAAAATGAAGGGTCATAATATGATAGTGATAATGAGAATAAATAAGAAAGCTGGAGAGCTTAATTTATGAAGCTGCAGAATGAATAACACCCAAGAGTTATGTCCGAAGGTGGAATACCTCATGAACGAATAAAAGAAAAGATAAGTAGAGAAAAATATAAAGAGGTACTGAAGAAGATGATGAATGGAAAGGCAACAGGACTAGATGAAATACCATCAAAGGCGTGGAAGGGCTTAAGTGGAAAGGCATAGACTTACTGTGGGACTTAGTGGTGAAAATGCTTAAAGAAGATAAAATGCCATCCCAGAGGACAATATGCTTGCGAATAATCAGTTCATCAGTTAATGTCTCACACGATTAAAACTTGGAAACGAGTGATTCAACAAAGTCTTAAATATGAGACTACAATACAAGAAAAGATCTGGAAAAAGAAAAGCTGATTATTTTGCATTTAATAAGGTGATGAAGGAATGGAGGAAAACTGAAAGGGACACACACAGTGTTTATTGAGAAGGAAGTGTCAGAAAAAATGTTTTAGGGAAGTCAAGGAAATGTATGAAAAAGCCAATATTCGAGTGGGGAGTAGTGTAGGAACAAAAAGAATCTAACCGGTTATAGTAGGATTTCACCAGGGGTGTACCTTAGGTTCATATATATATATATATATATATATATATATATATATATATATATATATATATATATATATATATATATATATACATACATATGTACATACATACAAATATATATATATATATATATATATATATATATATATATATATATATATATATATACATACATATATACATATATATATATATATATATATATATATATATATATATATATATATATATATATATATATATATATATATATATATATATATATATATATATATATATATATGCATGCATGCATTCATGCATACATATATACATGCATGCATACATACATACATATAAACATATATATATATATATATATATATATATATATATATATATATATATATATTTATTTATATATGTATATATATATATATATATATATATATATATATATATATATATATATATATATATATATATATATATATGTGTGTGTGTGTGTGTGTGTGTGTGTGTGTGTGTGTGTGTGTGTGTGTGTGTGTGTGTGTGTGTGTGTGTGTGTGTGTGTGTGTGTGTGTGTGTGTGTGTGCATGTGTGTGTGTGTGTGTGTGTGTGTGTGTGTGTGTGTGTGTGTGTGTGTGTGTGTCCTAATTACTTCCCGAGTCATATAATTATATTACTCGTGAAGTACGAGACTGCGTTTTGTGGTGTGTGTTATTTGCTGATCACATAGTGCTTTGTAGCACCAGTAATGAAGTGATGGAAAGGAATCTAGAAGAGTGGAGGCGAGCATTTGAAGAGAGACAGGACTGAAATTCAACAAAAAGCAAAATACTTGAATGACAATTATCAAACCCAAAATGTGAAC
Source organism: Halocaridina rubra (assembly GCA_037179515.1). Lineage (NCBI taxonomy): Eukaryota > Metazoa > Arthropoda > Malacostraca > Decapoda > Atyidae > Halocaridina > Halocaridina rubra. The sequence goes on along the minus strand of JAXCGZ010022727.1, from coordinate 147,331 downwards.
GTCAGTTCACAAAGAGTGACTAAAGAGAGTGGAGAAGATTAATTATCATGGATCAACAATAGAGAATGTCAAGAGAATTGGACACTGAAATAAATTATTGAGTTTAGTTAGGGTGGTTGAGCTGCAAAGAGACTCAAGAGTGCTGGCATTCGAGTGTTTTTGCAAAAATGAAGATCATAAAGAAAACTATAGTGAAATGAGCAATGACGTATGGAGAAAGGACTTGGCCGACGAGATGGGATCAAAAGAAAATGGATATTGTAGCTTTAAGATTGTTACAATGGATATGTGGATTAACCAAGTACGATGAAATCAGAAACTACTGGTTAAGAAAGGCAGCACGAGTAGGAAAATAGGCTGAAGCGCTACGGGCTTGTTATGGGAATGGGAGATGAGGATATGATAAAAAGAACAACAGATATAGAGGTACAGGGGAAAAGGAAAAAAAGAATGTCCAAAGGGGAGGTGAATGGACTACAAATAGGAAGATAAGATAGAGAAGAGATTAGCAGAGGATGATGTTTTGAAAAGAGATAAGTATAGCAGGTTACTTACTTTTAGCGATCACGCATGAATTTAGGATAAGCTGAATTAACACACACAAGCATATAAGAGTTGCCAGCATCGAATACCTAATTTTTGTGTGTGTGTAAAACGAGGGGAGTTTTTATTAACCTGATCCTGTGGTTCCATATCTTCTTAAAACAATATCCTTCTCATAAAGTTAGCTTAGTATTCAAATTATTATAAAAAAATATGAATAATTAAAAAAAGACCTGTCAACATTTGTTAAGTTGCCAAGTAGCATAGTTGTCTTTTTTATTTTTTCTCTTAATGTCTTTTATTAATTTATTTTAAATTCAGTTGGATATTTTTATGCTCACTTGGGATAAATTTTGATCCTGTGATAATATAATAATTGACTAATTATTTTAGCATAATAACTGACTAATCTTTTTCTTATGAATTGATCGATTTAGCAGTTAAGAGGAAACAATAGCAAACACCGGCGTTAAAAGCATCAATTGTTTGTACCCCAGTTGCTTATTCACGCTTCTATTCATCTGTTGTTTTTTTTTATTATTATTACCAAAATAAAATTTTATGTTAAGGTGTGTGTAATAAGAAAGATGCTTCTCTTAAAAGATTAACTAACTAAAATAGTATTCATAAAAGGATATAGCATTTCTGTGTGAGGTTAAATAATAGCTTTCTTTTTTTTCTGTATTCGGTGACACTCAAAAGCCAAGATGAAGCCATCTCTGTCTCTAATCCCCCATCCGATGGTTGGGGGAGGAGTGGTAGAGGATCCTGACAGTTGTGGGAGGGAGTATAGCTTTTAGGAGCCTGAAGCAATAACTCAGGGATCTTGAGACCCTTGTAACAAATCTGGATGGTAAAAGTCAGAATATGGATAGAAATATGAAAGAGAATGGAACACTTGGATTGATAATAAGACATTTAGAGCAGGGGTGGCCAGACTTTTGGATTCCAAGATATACTCTAAAGGCTGAAACTCTTTTGCGATCTACCAGACTACATAATCACATAATATTACTTCAACTGGGGAATAAAATGTCAAATAGCATAGTACCATAAATCATGAGTGCAATTGTCTCACTTATATAAAAACAATATTAATCAGTTCAAACTAAATTAAGAAAAAAAATCAGTTCAAACTAAATTTTACCAAAATTTTTACCTTAGCAGCTGATGCCAAGTCTTACTGTGGAGGAACGGCGATCGACCAAACAAGTAGCCGCGATCGACTGGTAGACGTGATCAACTGTTTGGCCACCTCTGATTTAGAGATACTAGCAAAGCACAAGGGAAAGAGAAAAAAGAAGTAGAAACACATATAAAAAAAACTTAAAGGGAAAAAAATTGACTTAGAAAGCAGAATTTTTAAACAGGAAGATAACAACAAACAGTTGAGTGACAGCCTGAGTGAATTTAAAGTTAGTTCACTCCTCTCTTCTGAGAGAGATGAAATTGCAGCTTAGAATGTCCAACCAAAGGAAAACATCAAAGAGTTTAGAAAATATTTTCAGGTGCTAAATATGGAACATGAGGGCATTACAAGATCCTTTGCAAATGCAGTAAAGCGAAATGTGGCAGCAAAAGAGCCAATGAGGAAGATGGCACTAGAACATGTAAATATGACTGACTACAAAGGAACAGTAATAGAAAAAATTAAAGATGTTTTGATAGAAAGGGATAATCCATTTATCAAACAGGCACTTGATAAAGAGAAGTCAGTGTTATTTCAGACATGAGTGAAATGCAGGAGTCAACATGGCCTGGGAGACTTGAACATAATAAAGATAGGGTTTAGACTTGATAAGGAAGCTTGGAGTAGTATGTGGCCCAGAAAATAAGCATTCACTGAAATGGCATATATTCTATGGAGGTAAAGGCAAGAATGATGAAAGTGACCTTTGTGAGAGGAGACACATGTAGAGAAGTATTGGTGTGGGCAAAAACCTTAAAAGACTGTCAATAATTCAGAACAATGTTCATCACACCACACAGAACACAGGAAGATATGGAAAGGATCAAAAGCTTGTTGTAAGAAGCTAGAAGGTTAAATGAGAGAAGAAATGAAGAAGAGAAGAAATATTTTTGTTTAAGAGTTCTTTCACCCAAAGGGGAGATAAAGAAGATAATGATAGATTATCAGGAGATGCTACCTCATTAAGATTACTGTATACAAATGCTGATGAGGTAGCTGGTAAGGCAGTAGAATTAAATAATAGGATTCACAGCAGTAAGGCAGATAAAGCAGCAGTTACAGATACTACATTAAATCAGGATATAAACAGTGTTACAGTTTTTCCTAAGGGATTATTAAGGGTTGAAAGGTCTGAGAGGACTGGTGGAGGGATAGTATTGCTCATAAGTGAAAGATTGCAATGAAAAGTTAGTTCAACGAATTTATTGTTGCTCGCATAAATACTGGATGAGAAAGCATTATAGTAACCGTTGTATATAACCCACCAAGGAGTCAACATAGGCTAAAGGTTAATGAGGAAAGTCATATAGGTACTATTAGTCATAAGCTCATTTGCTAATATCACACTGAAGAGAAAATATAGGATTTTGATTATGTGAGCCTGTAATCATAAAGAGATAGAGTGGCTTATTTTTCACTTGCACTGTGAGGAAAACTCATTTGGGGATATATTCTTAGATCATGTACAAAGATTTTCCTACACCAACATGTACTGGAACCGATGTGGGTCAGGGGTGGGGATGAGCCATCACTGCTTGATCTAGTATTCACAGAGAATGTGTTGGATATTGAGAAAATTGAGTATGTACCACCAATTGGAAAAGGTGACCACTGTGTGTTGTTGTTGATGAGTATATAATTGAAGATGCTTTGCCTGAAAGTAGGGGCACTGAGAAAGATATGAAGAGGAACTATCTGATAAGAGGTTGCAACAAAATTGATGACCTTTTTGCAGTTATTGACCAGACAACTTTAATTCACAACATATCTGTACAAGAAATGTACAATATCTTTTCTGAGGAACATGGGAAGATAGTCACTTGTTGCATACCTTCAACCAAAATAGGAGTTATTCATGCCAGAGAGAATTATTTAATAATGAGTGTAAGAGAGCTAAAAAGTAGAGACAAATGCTGGAAAAGGTATAGGAGGAGAAAAAGTCTGGCAAGCTTATAAAAGAGCAAGATTTTATTACTTAAGTAAAAGAAGAGAGATTATGAAAGGGATATCACCAGAAAGGCTAAAGAAAATACCAAAGTTTTCCACAGCTTTAGCAGAAGAAAATTGAAGGTCAAAGAACAGGCTCAAACTAAAGAGGGCAGATAGAAGCAACAATGAGATGGATGAAGAGATCTGCAAAGAAATAAACAAGGAGTTTCAGTCAGTATTTACAGCAAAAAATACCCCACCCTCTCAGATTTCAGAGATAGGAAGTCATGGGCCGGTATTAGAGAACATCATCTTATCAACCACAGAGGCATGCAAAATGTTGAAGGAGTTAGATGCCCACAAAACCACAGATACTAATGATATATACCTTTATGTACTTGAGAAATGCGCTAAGCCAATATTAGTGGCACTGTGCATCATATTTGAAAAGTCGCAGGAATCTGGGGAGAATTCAAGATGCCGTAAACAAGTGAACATGGTACCTATTTTCAAAAAGGAAAGGAGGGATGCAGCTGTAAACTATAGGCCTGTGTCCTTGACCAGCATATTTTGCAAAGTTAAGGAGAAACTACTTAGAAAACACATCTCTTTTCACTTGGAACTCTTCAACTTTTTGTCATTGAGACATCAAGGTTTCAGATAAGGCAGACCAAAATAACAAACTTATTAAGATTTTATGATGAGGTAAACCGGAGCTTGCAGGAAAGTGAGGGCTGGGCGGATTCCATATTCCTAGATTTTCAGAAGGCATTTGATATGGTCCCACACGGGAGACTTATTAAGAAGCTGCAAATAATGGGGTAAATAGGTGGAAACGCCTTGGATTAGATAAAAAATTACTTAGAAGTATGGGAACAGAGGGTTAAGGATAGACACTCAATGTCTGAATGGAGAAGTTAGTAGTGGGGTTCCACAGGGCTCAGTTTTAGAGCCATTTTTGATCCTTCTTTACATAAATGATATACTAATCTGCAAATTCATTTCTGAATATGTTTGCAGATGATGTAAATATTTTGTAGAAAATAAGAGATGAGATCAGTGGTATAGAACTTCAGAAAAACCTAAATAGTCTGCATGAGTGGTCAGAAAAGGATATTATATTATATCTACCTTGGAATTTTCCCCCATTTTGGAGGGTAGCCGACAACA
>JAXCGZ010022727.1:122500-130000 GCA_037179515.1 Halocaridina rubra | reverse complement strand
TACCTCACGATAAAGAGAAAGAGAATTCAGATTAAAAGTAAGAGAAGGGTCATTGATGAGTCTGACTGCCTTATATTCTATCCTATCAAGGAGATAAGTATATGAAGAAGCACCCCATATGAACGAATAGTACTCTAAGCAAGGACGGATAATTTTTTTTTATAGATTTTAAGTAATTGTAAGGAGGAAACGTAATGACGAAAACGAAACATAACCCCTAATTACTTGGATGCAGATTCTGAAATTTGGATTATGTTATTCCTCTAAGACAAGTTAGATGCTATCTGAATTCCAAATATGTTAATAGAATTAACAGTGTAAATTTCGTTAGCTTTCAATACAGTAGGGCTATCAGGAGGAGAAAAAGATGAATAGATAGCCAGAGTTGATAGTAGAAGAAAGAGTAATACGAGACTGATTACGAGTAGCAGATGAGGGTTGTGGAGACAAAGGAGAGGAAAATTGATGAGCATAAATGTCGGCAAAGGCGTGAAAAAGAGAGGATGGGGGCTGAAGAAGAGCGTCGACAAAGAGAAGGAATAAAGTAGGTGAAAGGACAGAGCCCTGTGGAACACCACTGGTAACTGGGAAAGGCTAGATGTTGCGCCGTCAACAACAACAGATATAAAACGTTCAGAAAGAAACCTGGAAATGAGAGAACAGAGAGAAAAGGTAAAGCTATTAGCAGGGAGTTTGGTCAACAGAGTCTTGTGCCTTACTCTGTCAAAAGCCTTAGAGAAATTTCAAGGGCGACGACAAAGGCTTTCCCATAGTTCTCAGAGAAGATGACTATACATGAGTTAGATAGAACAGGCGGTCACAAGTGGATCTTGCCTAGAGGAAGCCGTACTGGTGATCGGAGATAGGCGAGTTAGATTCAAGGGGTTTCAAGAAGTGAGAATTGAGCAAAGTTTCGAAAACTTTTAGCGATAGCAGAGGTTAGGACAATAGATTGGTAGTTTGAAGAAAGCGAGCTGTCACTCTCCTCAGGATATTATGGAAATAACAAAATATTCTTGTGCATTTTCAATTGATTAATTTTTAATTCTATTTTTGTTATTATTAATTATATCTTTTACCGTTACTATTATTGTAATATTATTATTATCATATCATAATTACTATTATGTTATTATTTTGTAATAATATTATTAGTGGTATTTCCAATATTATCATTCTTAGTATTATTGTTTTAGTGATTATTTATTATATTATTCTTATCATTATTATTGTTGTCCTTATTATTGTATTGTTGTTAGTATTATTTCTATTAAAATCATTTTCATTATTGTATTTATTATCATAAAATTTTTTATCATTATTATTATTATTATTATTATTATTATTATTATTATTATTATTATTATTATTATTATTATTATTATTATTAGTATTATTATTATTTTTATTATTATTATTATTATTTTTATCATTATTACTATTATTATTATTATTATTATTATTATTATTGTCGTATGACTTCCGTCATGCTGAAGCCAGTCCGCCATGCTGAAGCCAGAATCTGAAACTTGTAACAGATCTTGAGCGGAAACGGTTGGTCGAGGGCACGGATATTTTATTACAATGTTTGTAGAAAGTGCCAAGGAAATATATGACCGGAACCGTGAGACTTAGGATCTGGCATCGAGAAGGGCAAGAAAGGCCAGGAAGTTAGCCATTTCCTAAACCGCAGAAAACATAAACTTATGTTTCGTACGCAGATACACGCCCAGGAGAGATGCCCAATAACTCCTCCCCGGAAGTAGGAGGGATTCCACTTTGAACCTGGCGCTGATTAGCTAGGACTAGATCTGACTGATTTCATTGGAGAATTGGATGTTAAGCCACGCCCTGCCCCTGGGGGTATTTAAAGAGCCACCCAGGGCAGGGACAGTTAGTTAGAACCTTGCCAGGGGCACGAATAGATCATAGATTGTGATAGTCATAGGGTGGGGGCATTGGGGCATTGAGGCGTCGGATGTGTTGTACTCTAGAATAAATATAAGTAAAGGAACTACTGCTTGTCCATTCTTACCTTGTACCCATCAGGTACTAATATTTATAACCTAATAAACCACGCTACCATAATTATAAGTTTATATACGTAGGAGGAAAAGCCCTACGTCAGTGGTGTCATTAGATGGGATAAATAAAACCAATACGACAGTGGTGACGCTCGGTGAGATAATAATAAAAGCAATACGACAGTGGTGGCAGTGCGGTACGATCATCACGCCTGGAATACATACAAAGAGACTCTCATATCAGAAGAAACCAGTGCAAAGAAAAGAAAATAAGAATGGCAAAAGCAGAAATCCAACATCTCCCAATTCAAGAAATGAGTGACGAGGCCAAACACCGGAGAATTCTCAAACTGGAGGAGCACGTGTGGCGCCTACAAACTCCTGCCGACGCCGCTCCGTCGAGAAGGAACTTGGCCGACGCCGACAGTGAAACCGACGCCTCAAACATCGACGAACAGCCGGCCGCTCCGAACCCCGTGGTGACACAGGGAACGCAGCAGGCCCAACCCCCACCCTGTGCCCTGGTTGTAAAGACGCCTCGAGTCAAAAATTCACTTTTATACCTCGACGGCGCAAATGTAAAAGACCGCGAATGTCCGTCCATAATTCCCGCGACCGACTTCCTGAAATACTGGGGTCTGCGGATGAGAAGTGACGAGTGGTCAAATAGAGAATATTATAAAACTTTGAAGGAACTATTTCTAAGATATTTCTTAGTAAGCCGAAGTGTGACCGGAGCATTGAGTGAAAATGCCCATTACAAGAGGTGTAAGTTGCCGGATCCGACCAAGAAGACGGCGATTCGTCGATTTTACTCGAAGAAAAGAAGGAGAACCCTCTCCTTCCTTGCCTTCTGCCATGAAGTTCTCCAGGACCACCTCCTTAAAATAAGCTAAGTACTTGTGATCTGTATCCAGTGAGTAATGGGACAATTAGTAAAAGAAATTGAGGTCGGTGGACGCCGCCATTTTATCTTGTAGTTATGCTTTGACTCAGCCAACCCGCTTATAAGGGGTGTGGCGCTTAATAAGTTGATAAAAGTAGAATTTCTGTACCCATTACTAACATGGATAATTTGTACTAATAGCTATAAGCAGTAATAAACTCCGTTTTTTGTTATAATTTGAATAATGTAAAGAAATTTCGTTGGAAGTGCGTTCCATTTATTTGTATTAATGCTTAGATTGAATTTTAAAAACGCGAATGTATCGATTTTTAATTGACAAATTTAATGCACGTGAAATCACTATTACAGTCTATTAATTTCTAAAGCGTAAGAATTTTAGTGAGAAATATACGTGCATCTGCTTTTAAGAGTTTCATCGACCACGTGTGGTTTTCGAGAAAGGAATGCGGAAGTGACCATTCGATCTCCCAACCTCGTTATTGTAAATCCGTAGTAATTGTACTGATCCTTGATATTTAATGTACGTGAAATCATTGTTATATTAATTTCTTAAAGCGTAAGAACTCGAGTGTTACGATTGCGCCTGTTTTTAAGTTTTTTTTCTTTTTTTGTTTGTTTTTATCCGCGGGAGTAATGTTTTAGCGAGAGAAAGACATAAACGACAGATCGTTCTTTTTGTGTTATGATGAAGGGAATTAATATTACGATACGTGTGTGGCATGTTCTTTTTGAAGAATAAGAAATTTTCGTGATATTAGTTAGAGATGAGTTTTTTTATTTCACGCTATGCAGGTGAAAGTAACCGTAAATTAGAGTAGTTTGTGCTGTCCTAGAATAGGGAAGGTTTTTCAGTGTCATCCAAACGTAGCTTCAAGGGAGTAGAATGTTTGTTTGTTCGTTAGAATGGGACTTAGGACTGGTGAGGAAGTCTGTGACCGCACGGCTCAGCCGAGATTTCACCTTTAATCTCCTTCAGAGAGATAAGGGAAAGGAAAACCAACGCGTTGTAAATAAAAGGGAATTTTACAGAAAGGGGATGATTGTCTTGAAAGTGATATAGCGAATGAGTGTGAATGACTGGGGGTATAATGGGGGGGTTGCTCTAGGGGGTGAAATCGCGGAAAAGCACCGTTAGGAAGCATGATTGGGGAGTCTGCGAGGATCGTTCCCCTGCTCCGCCAGGTCCTTCTGCATGCCATATCAGAGTGTATTTATGGGAGGTGATGCGCTGTTGCAATATCTAGTGAGGGATATGGATGAGAAGGTAATTCTCCACCTGCCCAGATATGGTTGAAATGCCGAGTTTGTTTTATTTTTGTTTTGTCCCCTACTCCGCCGTTGAGATTATTATTCGATTTCCGAGAGATTCCAAGATAGATGTTACGTGATAAAGGACGTGAATCTATGAATGATTCTTTATTTTCTTTGCTAGCTGCAGTATATACATTATTTGTCTGAAGAGATATGTTAGATTGATAAAGTAAAACTTTGCGAGTTTTAGCCATGATAATGTTTTATCAAAATTATTTCGGCTTGGTCATAAAGAAAGAGTGAGAGCTGACACGAAATGACAACAAGAATGTTACACAGCTGTATCCCGTATTTGAGAGAGCAGATATAAGTCAAATTCGAGATAGTAAAAGAAGATATATTTTATGTTTGAATTGTTTATGTACAACTCCGTACGAGATTTTGAAGTTTAAGCAAAATGCATTCCTTGCTGTTGATAATGAAATATACTTTTGTTTTTATTATTGCATACACAGAGATAGACTTTTTATATTCTTAGATACCCGTTTTTGTTATAGTTCTTTTTGTATTGAAGAAATCTTTAAAATCTTACTTAAAGGATTCTGAGAAGATTATCTAGAGATAACCATGGTTAATCCCTAGCATTTTCATGAATTTTAGATTACAATCGGGCTAATTAAAGATAATTGAGATTATTAGAGATTATTTGCTGAGTTTTAAAGTTAAAATTAATGACACTTAAGTCCTTTTTAAGAAGTTATTAAGAAAAGGATATTTGTACTTTTGTTGATAGTAGTAGGGATACTGTCACATATGATTTTAGTTTTTTTGCTTTAATTTCATCAGTGTGTGTGCTTCGACTTAACCCTCTGATTTATAGTATGAAAAGAGAGAGATTGTCATTATAGACAAGGATGTGTATGCTGTTACAGTAAAGTCCTTATCAAGATTAAACAGAGAGGAATGGATTTATGCTTCGATAGTTCTGCAGTTGTACACTAAGTTCTTTTGCTTTTGTTTTGTTAATGAGGAAATAAGAATAGCCCTCTGACAATAAACGTAAGACTCTATCGATAGTCATTGCTAACGTTTGTTCACGTTCATTTGTTTATTTATTTTATTATTAGAGATACTCTGCGACACTTTTTTATTTTCAGTACAAGTTAAAAGGACGAAGGCAAGTCTCAGCTGACTTGTGAGTGGAAACCGCAGCGTATTTCAAGGTCGCTCAGTCTCTCTCTCTCTCTCTCTCTCTCCCTCTCTCTCTCTCTCTCTCTCTCTCTCTCTCTCTCTCTCTCTCTCTCTCTTTCCTACCTTTCACTCGACTCTGAGCCTGACAGAGGCTCCGTTCAATGCTAAAAGAATGTAGCCGTCTTTGAGTTTTTTTTGTGTGTTTTTTCCAGCGAAGCTAGGCGATAAATGTGCCTACATTTCATTGCAGTCAATAGATTGTTGCATGCTGTTATTGCATAAATACTGATAAGATATCGGTAGTACCGCCATTTGCATAAATGGTTGTGCCACATGTCGCAACTGTTTAGAGAATAGATAGAACTCCCATTGACAAATTGTGGAGCCAGCAAGTTGCCACTTATGCTATATATATATACATTGATTATGACAGCAGGAATTTGAATATTAAAGGAGACTGTGTTAGAATAAGCATCACTATGAAATATAAGTATAGAACTCTGTTCTTACTTCTGAATATCAGTCTCCACTGTATATATATTGATATTTCTGATTTAGTATATTTATTTTTATTGTTTATTATTCTTATTTTTAGATCATGATTATTAGTAATGTTATTGTGTTGACTGATATTGTTGCTATCTCTCAATGGCCTGTTGCTAATTATTATTTTTGAAATGAAATCAGCAGTAACTTGATGATTTGTATCTTTTATCTGAATTCATACTTGATGTTACTGTAGCCACCGCTAATAAGAATGTTTCTTTAGTGGCTTTTCTCAGCATTTAATGATTGTTCTTTTTGACATTTATAGTAGAGTAATGCTATGTAGCAGTTGCTAAGTCCTAAGTATCTTGGAATAATAATCTAGTTGTGTAGACACATACCTTCCATTACCACCCTATTCCTAGGCAGCCCCGACCTGCAAGTTCTAAAAGTCTTTAGATTTTGTCCGTCAGACAAGTCCCTAGTGCCCATTGAATAGAGATTGCAATCACTTGCAGTTGCAGGGGAGGCAAAGTATAGCCTCGATTACCAACGTATGGCCATTGTTGGTACCCTGAAGTCATAGGGAACCTTTCTTACAACTGTAGTAGTGACATAGGTTCAAACTTTCATCCCGCGATCTACTTCGAAGGTACGTGTGAGAGGACCGTACAGGAAGAGTAACGCTGTGACGTTGCAGGTCTCCTGCGTGGTGGTCTTAGTCAAGATCGGCCGAGGGCGGGACGAGGAAGCCGGGCTGGAAGGATTCGCGGGATGGGGCCCAGTCCTTGTCCTTTTTGTTTTGCCTAACCGAGTAACGGAGATATGGCAACAAACCTGGGCCTGCAGCGAGGACGGCGGGGGAGTGAAAGCGAAAGAATCCCCGAGGGAAACCGGGGAATCGCACCTAGCAAGAATTCATGAGCAAGGGACAGAGAAAACGAAAGTCGTCCTGGACAGAGAAAGTAAAAGTCGTCCTAGACAGAGAAAGTAAAAGTCGTCCTAGACAGAGAAAACGAAAGTCGTCCTAGACAGAGAAAGTAAAAGTCGTCCTAGACAGAGAAAACGAAAGTCGTCCTGGACAGAGAAAGTAAAAGTCGTCCTAGACAGAGAAAGTAAAAGTCGTCCTAGACAGAGGAAAGTAAAAGTCGTCCTAGACAGAGAAAGTAAAAGTCGTCCTAGACAGAGAAAACGAAAGTCGTCCTAGACAGAGAAAGTAAAAGTCGTCCTAGACAGAGAAAACGAAAGTCGTCCTAGACAGAGAAAGTAAAAGTCGTCCTAGACAGAGAAAACGAAAGTCGTCCTAGCCAGAGAAATTAAAAGTCGTCCTAGACAGAGAAATTAAAAGTCGTCCTATCCATTGGTCTCTGAATAGTAATACAATATGAAAGTAACACATGTTTTGTTTCAGGAGTAGTTTTTAAGGCTTAATTTTAAGACAAATCAATGCCCCTAATAATGATAGGAATAGAATTTATGAAGGTAAGGTCTCTTATAGAAATTACTGTTGATGTTATAGTCTATTGCATTTTACATGTTTATACATGCTAATACTCTACTTAATTGTTTGCTAATGTTCTAAATGAGTCATAATCCTACTGTAATTAACTCAATTTTGTCTTTTAAAGAAACGAGAGAAGT
>JAXCGZ010022727.1:95000-112500 GCA_037179515.1 Halocaridina rubra | reverse complement strand
CGACTCAGCTATTGGTGTGGAGTAGGGACCTATTACAAGGAGATGACCCTGCAACATTTGAGAAGCTGAGGCAGCTTGGCATTTGGTGGACATAATAAGAGGCGTTGACCCTTTGTTTAGATGGAAGTTGTATAATACGTGATTACCCAGCATTGGAATTGGATGAACATATATCGACGAGTTATACCCAGCAATACTATAGAGCCATTACACAAGAAGGCAACTTAACATTGGAATATGGTCATCGATATGAGGAGGTAACTCAACAGTTGGACCGGGGGACTTAGTACAAGGGAGTGACCTAGCACTGGTATGGTTAGATTTACACGAGAAAGTGACCAAGAACTAAGATAGTGGAACGTAGATGGAGGTGACCCAGCATCATGTTGGGAGTAGCAGAATATGAGGAAGTGACCCAGTATTAGGATGGGCGCTAGCATCCCCAGGGAATACTGAAATCAATTTTAGGGGGTGGTGCATATGTGGCCATAGAATGTCAGTGTTACTATCTCGGGGGTGACCAGTACTGAAGGGATACTTTCTTGAAAAATGTATTGTATATATATGTTTTTTATTTCATAAACTTTAAGCTAATTTTCAACTGTGTTAACACATTTTAGCATAGTGCTGGAAAGCACTAAATTTGTACAAATATTCCACACTTTTGCATTAAGTCTGCATCACAAAGCTTTGTCGTACACGTTCGATATGTGTGCTGATGTCTGACGTGAGGCTGTGCATCAGTACAGTACAGTCTCTGTATCTTTGAGATGCGCGTTAAGTTCAAACTCTCTAACCCTATGCCGTCCCTTATCCTTTCTTCACGCAAAGTTCATAAGGTTCTTCGCTCGCTAAAGACAAACAAGGCATCTGGTCCCGATGGTATCCCTGCAAGGTTCCTTAAGGAGTTTGCAGATGAACTGGCTCCCGTGCTTTGCCGTCTTTTTCGCCTCATTCTGTCAACCAATATCTATCCTTCATTTTGGAAGCATGCTCTAGTTCAACCTGTTCCTAAGAAGGGTGACCGCTCTATTCATTCTAACTACCGACCTATTGCTCTAACCTCCTATATTGCTAAAGTTTTCGAAACTTTGCTCAATGCTCACTTCTTGAAACGCCTTGAATCTAGCTCACTTATCTCCGATCACCAGTACGGCTTCCGCAAGGCAAGATCCACTGGTGATCTGTCCTATCTTGCTCATGTATAGTCATCTTCTCTGAAGAACTATGGGGAATCCTTTGTCGTCGCCCTTGATATCTCTAAGGCTTTTGACAGAGTCTGGCACAAGGCTCTATTGGCCCAACTCCCTGCCTATGGCTTCACCCCTTCTTTCTGTTCTCTGATTTCCAGTTTTCTTACTGAACATTCTATATCTGTAGTTGTTGATGGCGTGACATCTAGCCCTTTCTCTGTTTCCAGTGGTGTTCCACAGTGCTCTGTTCTTTCACCTACTCTCTTCCTTCTCTTCATCAATGATCTTCTACAATCCCCATCTTCCTCTTTTTTTCATGCCTTTGCCAATGACTCTACCCTTCACTTTTTCTCTGCCTTTTCTTCACAACCTTCATCTGTTACTCGTAATCAATCTCGTATCACTCTTTCTTCTACTCTTAACTCCGATATGCAGAGAGTATCTGAATGGGGCACTCAAAATTTAGTTAAATTCAATGCCTCCAAGACACAGTTTCTGGCTATCTCTTTATCTTCTTCTCCTCCTGATAACCCTATTGTCTTCGAAACAAATGAAATTTACCCTCTTAACTCTATCAATATATTAGGAATCCATATAGCCTCTAACTTGTCTTGGAGGAATCACATAATCCAAATTTCTAAATCTTCATCCAAAAAATTGGGTGTTTTGTTTCGTTTTCGTAATTACTTTTCCTCATTGCAGTTACTTAAAATTTACAAAGGGCTTATCCACCCCTGCTTAGAATACTGCTCACACATCTGGGGTGCTTCTTCCTTTACTTATCTTCTTGATAGGGTTGAAGCTAAGGCAGTCAGACTCATTAACGATCCTTCTCTTATTTCTAACTTGGATTCTCTCTCTCTGCGACGTAAGGTATCTTCCTTTTCGCTTTTCTATCGCTACTACTTCCATCGCTGCTCTGATGGGTTGGCGAGTTGCATCCCTCCTCCACTGCCCAGGCCGCGTAACACTCGCCAAACGGCCTCATCTCACAGGTAATGTGTGGAGATTTGTAGCTCGCGGATTGGTCGGTGCAGCGACTGTTTCTTCCCATCTACCTCCAGACTCTGGAACTCTCTTCCTCCTTCTGTCTTTCCTAATTCTTATGACCTTTCATCCTTCAAAAATCAGATCTATCGTCATCTCAGAGCCTAATCCTCCATATCTCTGGGTCCTCTTTACTTTGACTGTTTTTTTCTGTATGTCGTTTTCCTTTGTGTGACATTACCTCATCTCTGCCTTGTCCTTAACCTTTTTCTTTTCCTTCGTCTTGGTATTTTCTCGTGCCCGGGCCTTTGTTGATGAGGGCAGTTTCTGCCAGTCCCGGTGTCACACTCTTAAAAAAAAATAAGACTATTGGAAGGTATACTATTCCTAAAGCGCTCTTAACTTATTCACATAACATCTCTCTTTCTTCAATGTGTCTCATCATTTTTTCTAAGTGAATGGATTGATGACGGTGGTTCCTTCATCAATATAATGGAACTGGAAAATGTTTGAGCCTATCCTGATTAAAGCTTTATGCAGTTTTGTAGAGGATATAATTGGCTGACTAATAAGTGCACACATATCATGACCAGTGCCTCTGAAGGTGTAGTAAGATTATGTGTTCATCTAAGTCTGTTTCGCTGTTAACATCTCTCATTAGTAATTGCTTTATGATTTGAAGTCATCAGTTTATTATTTTACGGGAACGTTTCCTAAGGTCAAAATACCAATCAATTGAATTTTGAAAGTCAAATAAATTATTTTTATTGGTGCTCTTTTGCTACCAGCATATTTGTTTTGTCAACAAGTTTGTATGAATCTGCAATGCCGAAGACATGCAAATGGAGTTACAAATATGCCACTTATGGCTTCAATGCACTCCCAGACGATCATAGAGGATCAGACAGGGTACAATCAATGACCTACCATTTCATTATTTTTTACTTCCTACGAATAGCCAAGATATTTGGGGATATTCTGGCAGGAGAGATCCAACCAGAAACCTAGCAATTGGGTCTTTGAAAGTGCGTGGTTGTGGTATAAATGAAAATAAGAGAAAGGTGATTGGGAGTATGTTTGTGGAGAGAAAGAAATATGTACATGCATTGAGCGAAGCTAAGATAAAAGGAAATGGTGAGGTGACATTTGGGAGAGTGGTAGGTAGGGTGTCTGGAGTTGAGAGGTGGAGATTAAGAGAGGGAGTGGCACTGCTATTAAGTGAAGAAATGAATAAGTATGTGGTAGAATGGAAGGAAGTATCTTCTTGAATAATGGTGGCTAAAATGAGGCTGGGATGCGAGGCTTGGGCGTTTGTGAGCGCATATGGTCCTGGAAGTGAAAGAAGTGAGGAGGAAAGAGAAGAAGTTTGGATGAAATTAAATGAGTGTGTGGAAGACTCGGGAATGAATGTGAATGTGGTGTTGATGGGAGATTTGAATGCTAGAGTAGGGAATGAGCCATTGGATGGTATAATTGGGAAGTATGGAGTCCCTGCTAGGAATGAGAGTGGGGAGAAAATGATAGAAATGTGTATTGATAGAGATCTGTTGATTCCTAATACTGTATTTAAAAAGAAAAATGTGCTCAAGTATGCATGGGTCAGAGTGAATAATGGAAGAGTAGTTGACAGAGCATAAATAGATCATGTTGTGGTGAACAGGAGGGTGACTGGAAGAGTATTGGCTGTGAATGTACTGAGAGGAGCTAGTGGTGGAAAATCTGATGATTATTTAGTGGAAAGTAGAGTGAGAGTGGGAGAAAAGTGGAGAATGAGGAGAAGCGAGAGGAGAAGAAGAGGGGTGCTAAAAGTGAATGAATTGTATAAGAAAGAGAAAGACTGTGTGCAAAAGGCTATTGTGAGAAATGTGTGGAGTTTAGTGAAGAGAAAGTGGAGGAGTAAGTGGAAGAAGAATGGGGCTGTTTCAAGGAGGAAGTTATGAAGTGTGCCAAGGCAGTGAGTGGAAGGAGATTAAATGGTGGAAGTAAAAGGAAAAGTAGTGAATGGTGGAATGAGCAGGTGAATGCAGTAGTGGCTGAAAAGAAATGGGCTTATGAGGTATCGTTGCAGGTAGGTAATGTAGAGACATATGACAAGTATTTTGCAAAAAGGTGGTTAGCAAAGCACGGGGTGAGGGAGGCAAAGAGAGAAGTGGATGTGATTACCTAATTGTGTTTACGGGAAAGAGCCTAAAGCTCGTATCTTCCCGTCTCCTGATCGGTTCCATTTTATCCTTAGTGATACTTATCATACCTGTCCTTAAAACTATGGATTGAGATAGCATTAACTACCTCCTCGCTTAGCGAATTCTAATTATCAACTATTACACTGAAAAAGTATTTCCTTACATCCTGCGAAGAAGTTTTCTTACGAAGCTTCAAACTATGACCTCTAGTTCTAGAGCCAGCCATATCAAAATATCGATCCCTATCCACTCTATCATAACCATGAAGGAATTTAAAGACTGTCACCATATCCCCCCTCACTCTTCTAGCTTCGAGTGATGGTAAGTCTAATTCCCTCAGCCTCTCATCATAACTGAGATTGCGTATTTCTGGCACCAGTTTCGTGGCATGTCTTTGAACTTTTTCAAGCTTAGCTATGTGCTTTTTCAAGTGCGGATTCCAAAAGGGGGCTGCATATTCGAGTTTTGGCCTCACATAGGTTACATAAATATTTCTGAACATTTCCTTGTCCATGTGCCTGAAGGCTACCCTTACATTTGATAAGAATGCATATGCTGCCCTTACTATGCCATTTATATGTATTTCTGGAGACAAATCTGCCAGTATGTTTACTCCTAGATCTCTCTCATTTTCTGTCTCTTGAAGTTGTACTCCAGCCACCGAGTAGTCAAGCTTGGGCCTTCTTGCACTTGTACCCATTCTCATTACCTTACATTTTGAAGTATTGAATTTCATTAGCCACTTTTCTGACAGATTATTTAGATCCTCCTGAAGTTCTCTACCATTGTTCTCGTTTTTTACTTTCTTCACAATCTTTGCATCATCTGCAAACATATTCATGAATGAATTTACACACTCTGGTAGGTCATTTACATATACAAGGAACAAAAGTGGCCCTAAAACTGAACCCTGTGGAACTCCACTACTAACTCTTCTCCATTCAGACACTGAGTGTCTTACTCTAACCCTCTGTTCCCTTCCTTCTAAGTAAGTTTTTATCCATTCCAAAACATTTCCACCTATTCTAGCCATTGATTGCAGCTTCCTAATAAGTCTCCCATGTGGAACAGTGTCAAACGCTTTCTGGAAGTCTAGGAATATGCAATCTGCCCAGCCCTCTCTTTCCTGTAAGATTTGGCTTACCTCATCATAAAATTCTAATAAGTTTGTTACTGTTGATCTACCTTCTCTGAAGCCATGTTGCCTCACTGACAAAAAGTTGAAGGATTCCAAGTGAAGAGAGATATGTTTCCTTAGTAGTTTCTCCATAACTTTGCAAACTATGCTGGTCAAGGAAACTGGTCTGTAGTTCAGAGCCGTATCCCTCCTTCCCTTTTTGAAGATAGGTATCACATTTGCTTGTTTCCAGCATCTTGGAATCTCCCCCGACTCCAGTGACTCCTTAAATATGATACTTAGTGCCACTGATATTGTGTTTGCGTATTTTTTAAGCACATGAGGGGATATGTCATCGGGACCTGTAGCTTTATGAACATCTAAATCCAACAGCGCTTTGCACACCTCTGTGGCTGTAAGGTTGATGTTCTCTAATGCCGGCCCTTGAGCTTCTATCACTGCAATCTGAGGGGGTGGGGTATTTTCTATTGTAAATACTGACTGAAACTCCTTGTTCAATTCTTTGCAGATCTCTTCATCCATCTCAGTGATGCTTCCATCCGCTCTCTTTAGCCTTAAAACCTGTTCTTTTACCTTCAGTTTTCCTCTGATAAAGCTGTGGAAAAGCTTGGGATTTTCTTTAGCCTTCCTGGTGATGTCCCTCTCATAGTCTCTCTCTGCCTCTCTCCTTTTACTTAGGTAGTCATTTCTTGCTCTTTTGTAGGTTTGCCAGGCATTTATGTTTTTTCTCCTCCTATACCTTTTCCAGCATTTGTCTCTCCACTCCTTAGCTCTTTTACACCCGTTATCGAACCATTTCTCTCTGGCATGAATTACACCTACTTTAGTGACAGGTATGCAGCAATCTACTATCTTCCCATATTTCTCACAAAAGATGTCATACATTTCTTGTACAGATTTGTTGTAAAATAAGGTTTTCCAGTTAATAACTGCAAAAAGCTCATTCATTTTGATGTAATCTCCTTTCCGATAGTTCCTCCTCATGTCCTCAGTGCCTCTACTCTCAGGAAGAATATCTTCAATGATATACTCCATCAACAACACACAGTGGTCACTCTTTCCAATTGGTGGTTCATACTCAATATTTTTAATATCCAACACATTATCTGTGAACACTAGATCAAGTAGTGATGGCTCATCCCCACCCCTGGCCCTTGTTGGTTCCATTACATGTTGGTGTAGGAAATTCCCTTGTACGCAATCTAGGAATCTTGCCCCGAATGAGTCCTCACCACTGTGTGGGTCAAGATTTATCCAATCTATCTCTTTATGATTAAAGTCTCCCATAATCAAAATCCTACATTTTTTTCCCGTGCCATGTTAACAACTGAGTTTATGACTTCAATAGTACCTATATGACTTTCCTCATAAACTTCAAGCCTATTTTGGTTCCTTGGTGGGTTGTATACAACAGTTATTATAATGCTCTCTGACCCAGTATTTATGCGAGCAACAAGAAATTCCTTGAACTCACTTTCTATAGCCAAGTTTATTTCTTCAACTTGAATCCTTTCACTTATGAGCAGTGCTATCCCTCCACCAGTCTTCTCAGATCTTTCAACCCTTAGTATTTTGAAACCCTTAGGAAAAACTGTGACACTGTTTATGTCCTCACTCAACTTAGTCTCTGTAATTGCTACTATATCTGCCTTACTGTTGTGAATCCTATCTTTTAATTCTACTGCCTTACCAGCTAATCCATCAGCATTTGTGTATAACAATCTTAATGAGGCCCCATCCCCTGATCTTCTGTCATTATCTTCTTTATCTCCCCTTTGTCTGGAAGAACTCTGTAATGAAAATTTTTCTTCTCTTCTTCATTTCTTTCATCATTTAACCTTCTTGCCTCTTGCAACAAGTTTTTGATCTTTCCCATCTCTTCCTGTGTTCTGTATTGTCTAATGAACACTTCTTTGAATTCTTGAAGGTCTTTTAGACTTTTTTTTTTCAACAATATTTCCCTACATGTTTCCCCTCTCTCAAAGGTTACTTTTGTTGGTCTCGGCTTTCCTTCCCTCGAATATTTACCTAGTTGGTGTATGTTTACAATATCCTCAGGACCACATACTACTCCAAGCTTTCTTATCAGGTCTACAACCCTAGCTTTATTTTCTTCAAGTCTCCCCTGCCATGTTGGCTCCTGGGACTCGCTTATGCCTGAGATTACCACTGTCTTCTCCTTATCAAGTGCCTGTCTGATGAGTGGGTTTGCCCTTTCCATCACAACGTCTTTCATTTTTTCGATTACTGTCTCTTTATAGTCAACTGTTTGTATGTTTTCCAGTGCCACCACCTTTACAGCCTCTTTTACTGCCACATTCCCCTTTAGTGCATCAGCAAAGGAAGTTTTCATGGCATCATTTTCCATATTCAGCTCCTGGAACTCTTTTCTGAACTGTTCAATGTTTTCCTTAATCTGGACATTCCAAGCAGCAATCTCGTCTCTCTCAGAAGAGAGCAGTGAACTAACATCTAATTCCTTTAGGTTGTCATTTAGCTGTTTGTTTTTATCTTCTTGTTTAGAAAGTCTAGATTCTAGTTGACTCTTTTCCCCTTCCAGCTTTTTTATTCTTTTTTCTAGTTCCTTTCTCTCCTGCCCTTGTGCTTTATTTGCTTCCTCCAAAGATCTTATTTGCTCTCTGAGTGTTTCATTCTCTTTCATTTCTCCATCCATATTCTGAATTTTATCATCAAGGCTTATAACCATTTCCTCTATATTCTTGATTTTCTGTTTGAGTCTCCTGATGGCTACCCCTCCTACCGACCCATGGATGGGAGAGGTTTGGGACAGAGATGGCGTCATTTTTATGTTCTCCCTCTCACAGAATATAGAAAGGGAGAGCAGATGCTTGTCTGAGAATACTGAAAGGTATAAAAAGATGTTTTGGAAGGTACTGAAAAGAGTGAGGAGAGGTGAATGTGGTAGTGAGGAGAGGGTGAAAGGAGCAAATGGGTAATTGTTAGTGGATGTAATGACGGTGAGAGAGAGATGGGTTAAATATTTCAAGAACCTGCTGAATGATAAAGATAATAGAGAGGCAGAGATTGTGGCCGTGGAAAACAATGGAGAATGGCAATGTTAGGAGATGAGAATGTTAGAGATATAACTAAAGAGGAGGTACATCTGGCATTGAGAGCAACGAAAGCATTTAAAGCACTAGGGATAGATGGGTGTCATGCTGAATGCTTGTCAAAAGGTGGGGAAGCATTAGTAAAATGGATGGTTAGGTTTTTGAATATATATTTCAGGAAAGGGAGGGTCCCTTTGGTTGATTGGAGGAGTGCATGTGTAGTTCCAATTAACAAAGGGAAGGGAGATAAGTATGAGTGTAGTAGTTTATAGGGGAATTAGTTTGTTGAGTATAGTTGGTAAGGTATATGAAAGAGTGGTAATCGAAAGAAATAGGATAGGTACTGAGAGACTGATTGAGAAAGAACAGTGTGGGTTCAGGAGAGGAAGAGGATATGTTGATCTGGTGTTTGCAGTAAGACAGGTGTGTGAAAAGTTTTTGGAGAAAGGTAGGGACACTTTTCGGCCTTTATGGATTTAAAGAAAGCGTATGACAGGGTAGATAGAAAGGGGTTGTGGAGGGTGTTGAGACTGTATGGAATAAGCGGAAGTTTGTTGAATCAGTGAAGAGTTTTTACATTAATAGTAGAGCATGCGTGAGAGTTGGGAATTGTATGAGGGATTGGTTTAAGGTGAATGTTGGGTTACGTCAAGGTTGCGTAATGTCGCCAGGGTTATTTAATGTGTATATGGATGGAGTGGTAAGGGAAGTAAATGAAAGAGTATTAGACAGAGGCTTGGAATTAGTTGGTGAGGTTGGAAGGTTGTGGAAAGTGAGTCAGTTCCTATTTGCAGATGTTGCTGTACTGGTGGATGATACTGAAAATGAGTTGAATCATTTGGTGACTGAGTTTATTAGTGTGTGTGAAAGAAGGAAGTTGCTGGTGAATATGGTAAAAGTAGAGTCATGAGATGCACGAGGAGTGTTAATGTTGGCAGATTGAATGTAGGAGTGAATGGGGAGTTGCTTGAAGAAGTTGAGAGCTTTCAGTATCTGGGGTCACATATATCAAGGAGTGGACGAGTGGATGTAGGGGTAAATCACAGATTGAAGGAAGCAAGTAAATATCTAGGTGGGTTGAAAAGTGTAATGAAAAATACATATTTGGGAGTGAATGCAAAGAGAAGGATATATGAAGGTGTGATTGTGCCAACAGCATTGTATGGAGCAGAGACCTGGAATGCAAGAGAGGAGAAATGGAAGAAGTTGAATGTAATGGAGATGAGGTGTTTGAGAGGTATGATTGGTGTATCTAGAATAGATAGAGTAAGAAATGAGGATGTTAGGCAGAGAACGGGTGTTGGAATGAAGCTGACGGATAGGTTAGATCAGAGAATGTTGAGGTGGTTTGGTTTCATGGAAAGGATGAGTGATGAACGAATAGTGAAGAGAGTTTGGAGTGCAGAAGTGATTGGAGTTAGGACAAGAGGGAGACCTAGAATAAAAGGGATAGATGGCGTGAAAAGAGCCCTGAATGCACGTGGAATGTTAATGGAGCAGGGAAGAGTTGATGCAAGAGATAGGAATGAGTGGAGAATGAATGTGCATATATGATGCGGCCCAAAGGGATTTCTCGCACCTGCTAACTCAGAGAACTGTGGTGGACAGGTATGAGGGGAGTTGCCATGTGATGAAGCGATAGGGGTAAATCAGCTGCGGCTGTCGGGTCCCATTGTGGAATATCCTTGCCCGCCTGGGGGGAGATGTGCAACCCTTTATCCCCAAGGAGCTTAGAGGAGTGGTTGAGGTGTGTGTGGATCGTAGTGAATACGTGTTTCTTGGGTCGGCCATCCCCTTACAAGGGGGAAAAGGCATGTGTATATGTATGTACCACTGTTTGGTTTTTGGTATGGTCAGTTGGTACCGTACCCTGGACTGGCGAGGGTAGCACTGAAGATGATTATTCCATTTCCAGCTCCCTACCTGTGTGAGAAGGGATTTTCCACCATATTCCTGTCAAAACAATTGTTCAGAACCGCCTTCAAGCTGGACCGCTTCAAAATATGAGGGTGGCTCTGACCTACATGAAGCCTCAATTTGAAAAACAAGTAGCACATAAGCAACAAGAAAAGTCGCTTTGATGAATGTATCTTTGATTACCTTGATGTGTAGGTTTGATTGAGTTTGTCCATGTTCTTTAATTTTTTTCGGATTTTCCTATTGCTTTTGCCAAGAGTATTGGCGTCCTTAATGCTTTTGCATTTTGGAGAATAAACATAATAAATGGTCAAGCAGTACTGCACTTTACTTATTCTTGTAGTAATGTCGGAAAAGATTAAGAACGCTGTACTAGGGCATTAGAATATAGTTATGATAGCAGGAGGTAACCCAGCATAATACAAGGAACATAATACAAAGTAGCGTCCTAGCATCAGGATAAGCAGACATATAAGCAAGGACAGGGCCCAGTATTTGAAGGGGGAACATAATACTAAGAGGTAACTGATCATTGAGATTTGGGGACATTACATTACTCGTGGAGATGACCCAGCATTAGAATGGAGGGACGTACTATGTGAGGTGACCCAACATTGAAATGTTAGTGAACATTACCCAGCATGGGAAGAAGGGAACTTAATACAAGGAGGAAACAAACCTTTGGGTGTTAGGGGACATAACACGATACTGGACGTAACTTGGGAATTAGGGGGTATGCAAGATGGAGACTTACTCTTCCATAATGGAGGGCTCACATTGCTTCAGAGTGGAGGTGGGAGCTGGGGGGGGGGGCACATGATGGTTTTGTGAGTTCGATTCCACGTTTTCGTTTTCGTCAATATGCGAAGTGTCGTTTTCCGAATCCGGATTGTCATCAGAGTATCCGATTTACCCTTATTAATATTCCAGGCTTTATCTGAGCCGTCCGTCTCCCTTTTGCACATTTATGCCATTCCAGCTTCCATCTTCGGTTCCCATTTCCATTTGTGTGTGCTGGGGAAAAATATTCTTCTGTCTGGAATGACATATTTTTTCTTTAGCTTTTTGCTTTCCCTTTCAAGGGAATAACTGTATTAGAAATGCACATGCGCGCCTGCACTGATAAATATATACAGACTCAGAGAAAGAGAGAGAGAGAGAGAGAGAGAGAGAGAGAGAGAGAGAGAGAGAGAGAGAGAGAGAGAGAGAGAGAGAGAGAGAGAGAGAGAGAGAGAGAGAGAGCTTCCACAACAGGTCTCAAAAATAAATAAATGTAAAATAATGTTGAAACCAAAAATAAAATTCTGGCAACAAGGAAAATAGCACAGCATTTCTGAAATGTGCGGAATCCAAGACAAGGAAAAAAAATACCGTTCAAGGACGTGAAGAAATTTTGTCTTTATCGTCTATGTCATCGTCACTGGCGTTTCGTCGTTCTTTAACAAAATGAAAATCACCCTCCCTATTTTTTTCATAGATTAATTTTATTCCGAGATATATTGTCTGAATCGTCATCGTCCTTTGCTTTCTCGATTTTTGGCTTTATATATATATATATATATATATATATATATATATATATATATATATATATATATATATATATATATATATATAAGGGTAACGATTACACATGCCAAAACAAGTCCTTCGCAAGAAGGCATCCGTCCTAGCCCTTAGTTCTATGAAAAAGGGAGTTCGAGACGTAAAATCGAATCATAGTAGTCTCCGTGGCAAAATGGTAGCGTCTGCGACTCTGAGGTGTCAGGTCGAGGGATCGTTTCCCGTCACGGACTAAGGTTAGTAAGGGCATACACTCAGCGTAAGGATTACATTTGCCAAAACAAGTCCTTCGTAAGAAGGCAACCGTCCTAGCCCTTTGTAGAAAAGGGAGTTCGTGACTTAAAACCGAATCCATCCATCCATATATATATATATACACACATATATATATATATATATATATATATATATATATATATATATATATATATATATATATATAATATATATATATATATATATATATATATATATATATATATATGTATATATATATATATATATATATATATATATATATATATATATATATATACATATATATATATATATATATATATATATATATATATATATATATATATATATATATATATATATATATATATATATAAGGGTAACATATGTAATTACTATGCCAAGGTGCAACCAACCACACTACAGAAGGTCTTAAAGGGGAAGCACGCCTTACAGCTTTTATCTGCTATATAGGGATGACTTCATTCTGTCTGAATTACCGAGTGGCATTCATATAGAATGCGCTCATCCCTATATGGCAGATAAAAGTTGTAAGGTGTGTTTCCCTTTTAAGACCTTCTGTGGTGTAGTTGATAGCGCTTTGGCATAGTAATTATATGTCCCAGGTTCAAGTAACGGTCGGGGTAAAAATGATTCATGTTTTCACATATGGTAATGTGCTTATTTGATTATTGTTGGTCCCGGATGAGATTGGGAGTTGAGTTAACTATGAAAACGAAGCCACGAGTGAGGTTGGGGGAAACTGTAATATGAACAGAGTGGCATTAAGATAGAATGTGTTCATCCCTGTATAGCAGATAAAAGCTATAAGGTGTGTTTCCCTTTTAAGACCTTCTGTGATGTAGTTAGTAGCACCTTGACATAGTAATTATATGTCCCAGGTTCAAGTCCCGGTCGGGGTAATAATCATTCATGTTTTCACATATGGTATGGGCTTAATTGAATATATATATATATATATATATATATATATATATATATATATATATATATATATATATATATATATATATATATATAGTGTGTGTGTGTGTGTGTGTGTGTGTGTGTGTGTGTGTGTGTGTGTGTGTGTGTGTGTGTGTATTGATCGTTTTTGAAGGAAGATAGGTCATAAGACAGAAGAAGGAAGAGAGTTTTAGAATTTGAAAGTGGAAGGAGAGAAGCAGTCACTGCCCTGACCAATCAACGAGGTACAAATCTCCACACAGTAACTGTGTGACGAGGCCGATTTGCGTGTTACATGGCCTCGCCAGCAGAGGAGGGATGCATTCACTCACACAATCCCACACACACACACATATACATACATACACACACACATACATGATGACACATAACCTTATGTTAGGAGGCTAGATACGGCATGCATTTTACAATATTGCTATTTCCTAACTTTGTGTTTCATTATTTTCTCAGTCTAGTTTCCTGATTATCTTGCCCCTATGGGTTTTAAAGTTGGAGATATTGAAACTATTTGTGTTACTGATCATGAAGCATGGAAACTGGAGCTACTTTTATACCCAATAGTGCATCACCACCGAACTGGGGCTAAGTGAACGTTGTATTACTGACAATTGGAAGAAGGGGTATGAAAACGTCCACAAGAGTCTTGGCTCCAGTGCTCCAGAAAAGTATCCCAGGAGAGCATAAACATAATTTCAGAATCGCGTGAGGGTGATGAAGAAGCAATGCGAATATTGCACTAGAGGTCAATGAACGCTTACGGAAAATATAATCGGCAAATTGTTAATCGGTACAGCTGGTGAGGAGGGATGAAGGATTATAAACAGGATTCCATAGACCTGGAAATCTGCTGTAACAGCTTAGAATCGCCTTTGTTTCTGTGACTGTTTCAGTATGACGAAGTCTTCGTCTCGACCTTACAGCGTCCTAATTAACAGAATGACAGGATCTGGGCACTGAGTGTGGAAGATATTGAAGACACAGAACGATATCAAGAAGTGTGTCAGGCTTCAAGTTACACTGGAATTTTTCTGTGCTTCATTCTGAAGCGCCTCTTGTGGGTAATCAGGGAAGAGCAATGGATTTGGAGAGGCGCTTACATTTCCAAAAGGATTTTGTAGAAACAGGTGAACTCGCCCTTGAAGGAGTCTGAAAATGCACTGGATCCTGACGAAGTGTGTTTTCTTCATGACAGTGCTCAATGCTTTCGCTCAAATGAAGCACAAAATCTCATGAAGGACCCTAAGACTGATGTTTTCGATCGAAATGAACTGCCTAAAATTTCACCGGGCTGCAAACTCGCCAAAAATATTGGAGCTCTTCTAAACACAGAGTGGAGCCCAAGATAAACCAAGAACGTGATGTTCATTGATATCCAAAAGACCAATTTGTGAGACATCTGCATGATTCGTTGAAGTATTTTGAATTCGACAGTAATCTCTTCGAATCGCTGCTCCTATCGTACCCCTCAAGACTCTAGGTGTTAAGGGGCCCTTAGGCTTCCACACAAAATATTTAAGGCATAATTTATTATTATTATTATTATTATTATTATTATTATTATTATTATTATTATTATTATTATTATTATTATTATTTTTATTATTATTATTATTTTTATTATTATTATTATTATTATTATTATTATTATTATTATTATTATTATTATTATTATTATTATTATTATTATTATTATTATTATTATTATTATTATTATTATTATTATCATTATTATTATTATTATTATTATTATTATTATTATTATTATTATTATTATTATTATTATTAGCTGCATATAAACTTCACCATCTTTCTCTTTTTTTATTTTGATTTAGTATTCTTTATTTTTTCAGTTTAGTTTTTTCTTAACCAAACGGAAAGAACCATTTTTATGGGCGAGAAGGAAGAGGGAAAGAAGTGAAGCCATTTTGGAGCCAATTGAAACCTTCTGAGAAAAGGAAAAGTGGACTTTGGAAATTAGGCTTTGATCGCAATGGATTGGATCCACTCACTGTGAAAATATCTTGCATTTTATCTCTCTCTCTCTCTCTCTCTCTCTCTCTCTCTCTCTCTCTCTCTCTCTCTATATATATATATATATATATATATATATATATATATATATATATATATATATGTATATATATATATATATATATATATATATATATATATATATATATATATATATATATATATATATATTTATATTCATATATATATATATATATATATATATATATATATATATATATATATATATATATATATATATATATGTATATGTATATATATATATATATATATATATATATATATATATATATATATATATATATATGTGTATGTATATATATATATATATATATATATATATATATATATATATATATATATATATATATATATATATGTATATGTGTATATATATATATATTATATATATATATATATATATATATATATATATATATATATATATATATATATATATATATATATATATATATACATATGTCTGTATACATGCATATATGTATGTATGTATGTATGTATGCATGCATTATATGCATACATGTATGCATGTATGTATATATGTCTGTATGTATGTATGTATGTATGTATGTATGTATGTATGTATGTATGTATGTATGTATGTATGTATGTATGTATGTATGTATGTATGTATGTATGTATGTATGTATGTATGTATGTATGTATGTATTGTGTGAAGCAGCAACAATGCATGAGTGAAACAGAGAGGATACATTTTGAAGACATAGAAGACTTACTTGAATGATCAAAATGGTCAATTTATACACAGTTCATGCAGGCTGAATAGTAGTGCACTCTAGGCAGTTATTATAAAGATTATATCATAGTTATAAAGAAAAAGTCAGGCCACAGCCTAAGTAGTATATTTATTCTCATAAAGATAAGAATCAAAGTAGTCTCTGGCCATGCTTTTATTTTGATCATGAGTATGATTGATTAGAAAGGCTATGGTACAGGATGCTTCCCCCTTAGGAAAAAAAACCCATTTGTGCTTACACTAGGAATAAAATATGCAATGTAATATATAAAATAGACAATATAATACAAAATAAGTATGCTATTTGTGAGCAATCCATGTGGGTGTGCATGATGGGTATGAGGGTGAAAATTTGGAGGCTGGGTAGCTTTTTGGCAGAACTTAATTTGCACTTCAGTTGGTGAGTTGGTTTACGCGGACATGAGCCGTGAGTGTGTGTGTGTGGTGGTGAATAGCTTTGTTGTTGACCAAGCTTTGTTGGCGATGTTCACGAGGTGATCATGGTAGTTTGTGAGGAAGTCTGCACACAAAGAGAAGAGAGTGAGAGTGAGGTATTTTTATATCAGTGAGATATTCTGCTCTGAACATGTTGTCCTTGATGTAGAATCTGAAGTTACTGTGGTTGGCAGCCGAGGGAGAAACAGTGAAAGCTGCCAGAACTGGCAAGAGACCATCTTTGCATATAGTAGGGAGTTGGACTTGAAGATGAGGGAGTCCAAAAATGCGGTTCCAACTGATGTCAGGAAGATGCGGGAGACAGCCTAATGGACAGGGTGGCACTCAAGACCTTTGTTGGGTCGAGTTCTGCAGGAGGCCATCTACGCCTGCAGTAGGGGGTTGGCCTTGGAGATGATTAGGTCTGTCTCCATCTCGTCTGTGTCCGGAAAGGCAGTTTAATCTGTTGTCATATGGGACAGGAGCCAGACTGAAAAGAAGGGAAACACTGCCGGAGCCTTTGAGTCAGTGGGGGTGCATGCCTTGGTTGCCTTAAGAGATGGTCCTAGTGCCTTGTACAAGGTCGGCCTTGGAGATGAGGGCGTCTGTCTCCATCTCGTTGATGTGCAGAAAGGTGGATCTAATTGTCATTTGAAGGTGTAGGAGCCAGCCTGAAGGGCAGAGAGGCATTTGCGGATTTGTTGGGCCTTCCTAGTAGGGCAAGCTGGCGGCGAAGTAGGTGGTGTGGAGAGGCAGTGCAAAGTGGCTAGGAGAGGAAAGACAAAACAGCAAAGGATCCGTCTCCATCTCAGTGGCGGATCTAACTGGCATCGGTAGACGCAGGAACCAGCCTGAAGGGCTGGGAGGCCTGCACATGTTTGTTAGGCATTCTCTTGGAGGGTAAGCTGGTGTGGAGAGAGAGGAGGAGAAGTAGCGATGTGTCATTATGAAGGGGATTGGAAGGTGAGATGGCGGTATTG
>JAXCGZ010022727.1:77500-80000 GCA_037179515.1 Halocaridina rubra | reverse complement strand
AGAGAGAGAGAATATTCATACACATTGGGAGATGCATATTATGACCACACACGTAAACACACACATAGACTTATACTTACATATATGCATGCATACATACATACATTCATGCATCTGTATATGCATCCATTCATACATGCATCCTTACATACATGCATAAATACATACGCATATATGAATACTTACATTCATAAGTACATGCACACACACACACACACACACACACACACACACACACACACACACACACACACACACACACACACACACACAGAGAGAGAGAGAGAGAGAGAGAGAGAGAGAGAGAGAGAGAGAGAGAGAGAGAGAGAGAGAGAGAGAGAGAGATTCAAGTACGATATAAAAAAGCATGATATTTTGCAGTGTTTTTTTTAGGTGCGAGTGATATTTGATGCCCTTTTTTGATAGAGATGATTTAAAATACGAGAAAATATTTGGTACATGTTCTCTTAGTAGAAGTTTGGGACTTAGTAAACCAACTGTGATATAGAAAAACCCAAAATGGGCTCTACAGCTTTCGGTGTTTGCTATCACTGTGTGGTGTTTTATGTTACCTGGAGGAACAGATTGTTTCTGGAATATGTTCCTGGTATTTTAGAGTTTACTTTTTCACACTCTGTACTAAATCTTTGTTAAGCAACTTTTCTTAATCTATCCAAGAGAAGAGAGAAGAAAGAAAAACGGAAGGACCGCTAAGAAGATAGATAGATAGAAAATAAATAGATAGATAGATAGATATATAGATAGATAGATAGATAGATAGATAGATAGATAGATAGATAGATAGATAGATAGATAGATAGATAGATAGATAGATAGATAGATAGACAGACAGACAGACAGATAGATAGATAGATAGATAGATAGATAGATAGATAGATAGATAGATAGATAGATAGATAGAGAGAGAGAGAGAGAGAGAGAGAGAGAGAGAGAGAGAGAGAGAGAGAGAGAGAGAGAGAGAGAGAGAGAGAGAGAGAGAGAGAGAGAGAGAGAGACTGAAAATGACGAAAGAGGCGATATTTTGGAGTCTTCCCAAAATCATGCAAATTTGGGCAAATATTAAAGTCTCTAAAGCCATTGTTGGCCACTACACTAAACCGACGTCGAAAAGGGAGGCTTTCCAGCTCATAAAATGGAAACAACTGCCATTCATTTGCATTCCCGGGGCAATTTTTTGGACTGGAAAAAGTAGCTGTCAAAGTAGGAATTCTATATTATGCGTTTCTGGGCATCTATTTTATATTGTATGTTCTCTCTAAATTCAGTTATTGAGCCTTTGTATGTCTAACCGTTTGCTAGTGCTTGTTGTTTGTTGTTGTTGTTGTTGTTGTTGTTGTTGTTGTTGTTGTTGTTGCTGTCGTTGCTGTCGTTCTTCTTCTTCTTCTTCTTCTTCTTCTTCTTCTTAAAGCCTGCTGGCTAGTACAGTGGTAACGCGCTGGCCTCGCATTCACGAGGACGAAAGATCGGTTCCCGTCCAAGACCGAGAGTTTAAGCTGTTTACTGGCAGGAACTGCTGTGGTTGACACCACAGTGGGGGGTTGGGGCTTGCCCCGGCTGATGAATACCCATTGTCTAATGAACTGGAAATAACGTTTGTCTGTCTTAAGAGAGAGAGAGAGAGAGAGAGAGAGAGAGAGAGAGAGAGAGAGAGAGAGAGAGAGAGAGAGAGAGAGAGAGAGAGAGAGAGAGAGAGAGAGACCCTGAGTAGATTAAAGTAAGTTATTATGTCCCTACGACAGTCGAATGATTAATTGTTTATATCTATTGCCTCACACCAAAATACCTCTAGTACCGGTCTCGCTAAAGATAGGGGCGTTCGTGACTCTTGACAAGTTTTCCCAGCGTCGTTCGCTTCCGCAATTGTACAAAAAAAAAAAAAAAAAAAAAAAAAAAAAAAATTCTTACCTGCAAAATCCTGGTTAGAGTAGAGCATAATGCAATCCAATTGGAGTATGTGCTTCGCTCATGTAGCCTCATGCATGCACATAAGCATCCTTTACTAGCGTAGGAAATTTTACTCGCAGTACATATGACTAAACATAAGAAGCAACATAAACTATAGAATATTATTAATGCTATAGATTGATTGATGGGAGAAGTGGAATCACAATTAGTATTCTATCAATTTAAAGAAGCACTATCAGCATCCTTGGTCTTGAAGTAGGTGCTATAGTGTTATCTTCTAGTCTCTGTCAAGAGAGCATGCATGCTCTTAAGCATCACTCTCATTTTCATTCTTTCTTCCTTTTTTTATTTTAATAGAATACGTATTTGCTCCTGCCCGTTTCAATCATCTCATGTATGTTAATGGTTAGTGTTCAGATTACGAAGCCCTATTAAGTTAAGTAAGGTAGGCTAGGTAAGGGTTTGTTATGTTTGAGGTAGTAATACAAATATATTTGTTCAATAAGCGAATCTTTTCGATATATATATATATATATATATATATATATATATATATATATATATATATATATAT
>JAXCGZ010022727.1:35000-42500 GCA_037179515.1 Halocaridina rubra | reverse complement strand
AATTTAAATTTTATCACTTTTCATTTTAACTATTCCATTGCGTTCTTAAGATTTTGCCATATTTTGTTGTTTAATGGAATTATACCTTCTTTAGTGTCCTTATCTTTTTAACATAGTTTTCGTATTATCTCCGTTCCTTTTATATATTGTTCCCTAGATCGAATTCATATTAATGATTTCCTTTATATAAACTGCAATATATTTAGTAGTCTCCGTGGCAAAATGGTAGCGTCTGCGACTCTGAGGAAGCAGGTCGAGGGTTCGCGCCCCGTCACGGACTGAGGTTAGTAAGGGCATGCACTCAGGGTAGCGATTACATCTGCCAAAACAAGTCTTTCGTAAGAAGGCAACCGTCCTAGCCCTTAGTAGAAAAAGGAGTTCGCGACGTAAAACCGAATCCTATTAAACTGCAATATATTTCAAGATGTATCTGCCTATACCACAGGTTTATTTAGTATATTTACACTACTAATATCTGCATTTTTCTTTAAAACCGCGGTAGTGCAATGCTTAGAACGCTCCACTTTGCAAAAGACAGACCCGTGATCGAGCCTACTGCGTTGCGTTAGGATGTCATAGGCGTGTGTGGTGCGGCTTCTTCCTAACGGAAGAAACTGAAAGATTTGATGATGTTTAGCGCATTCACTTTACCAAAGCATATAAGTATATATATTACTAGTTTACTCCTGTTCATATCTTTTAATGACACCGCAATTCATATATTTACATCTCTCTCTACACGTAAACATATTCATGCATTCATTCATATTATCATATATGTGATTATTATTAAATATTTTCTTTTTATTTATTTATATATTTAATTATCAATGCATCAAGATTTATTTTATAGTCATTATTAAAAAAAAGCGTCTTATACATTTGTATATATCCTGTATACGTATAATTTCCCGTACTTAATCGCATAACTGTAAATACATTATTCTTCAGTATCAATTACTATACAAGTAAATTTCAATACAATCTTGTCATACCCTTTTAATTCATCTCTGAATTCAATTATTAAGGTATCAGTGGTCTATTTATAATGACCTAGTCTATATCATTCCCTTCGCAACAAGACCGTCCTTCACTCTATTTCCAGGTAAATGGAAAGCCGAGACGATGTTGTTGTCGTCGGGAATAGGGTAAACATTTAATGCAATATACCTGAAGCCATAGGCATTTCTCCACCTTATTCCAAGAAAGCTCTATGCTTACCTGTCCTATTGCGTCATTATTAAGTTTGTAGTCTCGAAGTCTCCCATCAACGGTTTTCCAAGGATGAGGGAGTCTGCACACGACGTGGGGATGTGAGAAGAACACGATGAACGAGAATGAACGTATCATATGAACGACACGAAATAACATGAAATATGCGAACGAATACGTAAAGAAATAAATACCCAACACCAATACATGAAAGATAACAACAGTACATGAGAAGTATAAACAACTCCATAGAACAAAAAAAAACAAATGAACGATCACACAACACGAAAGACTATAGCGAACAAGTACACAAGAAACGAACAAACACATAACACAATAGACAAAAGCAGGGAATTTACTAGCAAGACACAAACACACACCAAACTAGATAAACAAACTAATACATAACAAGAATGATAAGAGCCATAACACAAAAAATGAGAAGCATAAACAAATAGAACATGAAAAACAAGAACGAACATATACCTCCAAAAATGACAAGAAAAAAAAAGTCATTAGAAAGAAAAATTAAAAACGCATAATTATTTATGACATCAAATTCCAGAATTAGATAAAGACGGATTTTTTTTGACATGTTATGTGTTATTAAAAGATATGAACAGGAGTAAACTAGTAATATATATACTTATATGCTTTAGTAAAGAGAATGCGCGAAACATCATCAAATCTTTCGGTTTCTTCCGTTAGGAAGAAGCCGCTCCACACACCACACACACCTATGACATCCTTCACCACATACATCAGTCCCTAGTTTTAAGGACAGGTATGATAAGTATCACTTATTACAACATGGAAACGATCAGGAGACGGGAAAAATACGAGTTTTGGGCTCTTTCCCGTGAGCACAATTATGTAATCACAATTAGGTAATCACATTAGCCTCCTCTTTGACTTACCTCACCCCTTTCTTTCTGGCAGCTCCATCCTCAGCATTCTTCTGCAATCATACCCATCATCCCTCCTTAGAAGATTCCCAAACATCTCAGTCTCATCCCTCTCACCATGTCCCCAAACCGTCTGCCTGAACTGTCCTTCGAATATATTCATTCATTATCCTGTCCAACCTTGGCACTCCCAATAAACACCGCAGCATCTTCAGCTTTGCCTCCCCAAGCTCTGCTTTTTTTTTTTCAAGACATACAAAGTAGCTTGCCTTACAACACTTTTGCAGGTAGCCCTTTGTTATATATCAACTCTTTCTCTCTTCTCCACCCACTTTATCCTGCCTGCACTCTTTTCTTCACTTCTTTTTCGCACTTTCCGTTACTTCCAGAGCATCTTAAAAATGCATCCTCCTTCACAGCTTTCAAAGGCAAACTATATAGTTTTCTTTTGGACAAATAGTTGCTGCTCATTAAGAACTAATTATTCTCATTGTAAGGAAACAAATATGGAAATGATGCCGATAATAACGATCCTGTATCTAGTGGCATACTTACTACTTTATTATTAACATTATTGTTAACATTTTTATTACAGCATTATTAATTTAACTATATGTCTAACCCTCTTATTTATTAGTTTAATTACATGTCTACTTATAAGTTACTATTAATGTTGAATAACCATTGTACAAAATGGAAATAAATGTTTTGATTTGATTTGATTTGATTTGAACAGTTGACCCCAAAGGCTCAAACTCACCCATCTTCGACACTTCTACGCCTTGCAAACCTCACCACCCCACTACCTTCCCTCTCATTCACATACACATGTATTTTGTCTTGGTTCTGCTGGCTTTTATTCCCCTTCTCTCCAGTGAATACCTCCATCTCTCCAAGCTTGCTCATTCTGTTCTCTACTCTCGCTACAGATCAAAATGTCGTCCGCAAACATCATAGTCCACTCCGACTTCTGTCTAATTATGACCGTCAACTTTCCATCTTCACTGCAACCAAGAAAGGGTTCAAGCTCGATCCTTGATGCAATCTCTACCCCACTCAGAATCCATCCGACAATCCTGCTGCACATCTTGCTACTGTCACATGTCCTCACACATATCCTGCGGCATCCTCTCATACTTTTCTGCTACTACCTACTTCCCCATGCAAGAACACAACTCATCCCTCGGCACCTTGCCATTCGCTTTCCTTAAATAATGCAAATCCTTCTTGCCCTCTCTGGACCTCTCCATTAACACCCTCAAACCGAAAATTGCATCCATATTGCTCCTTACTGGCAGAAAAACCACATTTCTGCTCAGAAAATCCTCACATCTCTGCCCAGTCTAGCTTCCACTACTCTTTCTCCTATGTTCATGCTACGGCTGATCAAATTTATCCCTCTGCAATTTTCTTCATCTCTGCATATATCCCTTATCCTTAAAGTGAGTATATAAAATATTGGGTTAATGAAAAAAAATTAAGTAGCCTAAGGAGTTCTGGGGCTAAAAGAGAGGGAATGGCGTCCTCTGATTGGCATTAGCCCCGTCAACTTCACAGATTAAGTACACCACCAAATAAGTTGTTCTTATGGTGGAATTGTGTCCCCAAAGGCTCACTCTTCTTTTGGTCCAAAAATGTTCCTTATTCAACCATCTCTCGACAGAGAGAGAGAGAGAGAGAGAGAGAGAGAGAGAGAGAGAGAGAGAGAGAGAGAGAGAGAGAGAGAGAGAGAGAGAGAGAGAGAGAGAGAGAGAGAGAAATTAATGTATAGATAGATAAATAAATCAATAACAAAATACTTAAATAGCTGTTTTGGGATTTTCATATTCCACTTAGTGATTTCATAATTCTTTTTTATCTACTAATGGAAATATTTAATCACAAATAGTGGTAATTATGTTTCTTTGTATTGGTGTTGATTGACATATCTCAGAGTAATCACCCATGGATAATGCACGAATATATATATATATATATATATATATATATATATATATATATATATATATATATATATATATATATATATATACATACAGACATATATATATATATATATATATATATATATATATATATATATATATATATATATATATATATATATATATGTATATATATCGGTCACCCCCTTGCAAGGAAATGACCGAGCCAAGAAACGCGCTTTCACCACGATCCACACATACCTCAACCACTCATCCTAGTTCCTTGAGGGAAAAAGGGTTGCCACATTTCTCCCCTTCCACCATACTTGGGTAATCCACAATGTAGTGAGATTGACAACCGCAGCTGGTTAACCCCCACCGCTTTATCACTTTGTATATCTCCTAACAGCCGTCCATTAAAGTTCACTGAGCTAGCAGGTGCGAGAAATCCTTTTGGCCCGTCTCATCTATACGCAATCTTCCTCCACTCATTCTTATCTCTTGCATGCATTCTTCCCTGCTCCGCTGAATTCCAAGTGCGACTGAATGGAATAAGTGGAGGTTTGTTGAATGCGGTGAAGAGTTTTTACATAAACAGTAGATCATATGTGAGAGCTGGGAGTGGTGTGAGTGATTGGTAGGGTTACGTCAAGATTGTGTAATGTCGCCATAGTAGTTTAATGTGTATATGGATGGAGTGGTAATGGAAGGAAAGGAAAGAGTATTAGACAGAGGCTTGGAATCAGTGGGTGAGTATGGAAGGTTGTAGAAATTGAATCACTTGATATTTGCGGACGACTGAATTTGTTAGCGTTTTTGAAAGGAGGAAGTTGCAGGTGAATATTGGTAGTAAAGTCATGAGATGCATGAGGAGTGTCAATACTGACAGACTGAATGTAGAAGTGTATGGGGAGTTCTTTGAAGAAGTTGAAAGTTTTAAGCATCTTGGGTCGCATGTATCAAGGAGTGGACGAATGGCTGCAGAGAAAAGTCATAGATTGAAGGAAGCATGATAAATATCTAGGTGGGTTGAAAAGAATAATGATAAATAGATCTTTGGGAATGAATGTAAAGAGAAGGACATATGAAGGTGTAATTGTGCCGATAGCATTATATGGAGCAGATACTTGGAACCTAAGAAAGGATGAATGAAACAAGTGGAATGTAATGGAGATGAGGTGTTTGAGAAGTATGATTTAACGTATCTAGAATAGATAGATTAAGAAATGAGGATGTCAGGCAAAGAAGCTGTCGGAGAGGTTAGATCAGAGAGTGTTGAGTTGGTTTGAACACGTGGAAAGAATGAGTGATGAACTAATAGTGAAGAGAGTGTGGATTGCAAAAGTGATTGGAGTTAGGTCAAGAGGGAGACCTAGAATGGAATGGATGGATGGCGTAAGAAGCGCATTGAATGCATGCGGAAAGTCAGTGGAGCCGGGAAGAATGCATGCAAGAGATAGGAATGAGTGGAGGAAGATAGTGTATAGATGACACGGGCCTAAGGGATTTGTCGCACCTGCTAGCTTTGTGAAATGTGATGGACGGTTGTGAGAGGAGTTGCCGTGTGATGAAGCAGTGAGAGTAAACCAACTACAACTGTCGGGTCTCAATGTAGAATCTTCTCGCCGTCCTACCTTGTGGATGACCCAAGCTGGGTGGAAGGGGGGAAAACATGGCAACCCTTTATCCCCAAGGAACTGAGAGGAGTTGTTGAGGTATGTGTGGATCGTGGTGAACGAGTGTTTCTTGGCTCTGCCATCCCATTAACAAGGAGGAATGAGGTCATGTGTATATGTATGTATGCATATATATATATATATATATATATATATATATATATATATATATATATATATATATATATATATATATATATATATATGTGTGTGTGTGTGTGTGTGTG
Source organism: Halocaridina rubra (assembly GCA_037179515.1). Lineage (NCBI taxonomy): Eukaryota > Metazoa > Arthropoda > Malacostraca > Decapoda > Atyidae > Halocaridina > Halocaridina rubra. The sequence goes on along the minus strand of JAXCGZ010022727.1, from coordinate 36,555 downwards.
TGTGTGTGTGTGTGTGTGTGTGTGTGTGTGTGTGTGTGTGCATGTGTGTGTGTGTGTGTGTGTGTGTGTGTATGTGTGTGTGTGTGTGTGTGTGTGTGTGTGCGTATGTGTGTGTGTATGCATATGACTATTTATACCAATAGGAACACTTGGCAGAAATCAAAATGATTACATTGATCTCGAATGAAAAGGAAATAATTCACAGAGGTAGATTCAATATATATACACTATTTTAAACAGATAGATGTATGGTTAATCTGTTAATTGCCACTAATTTGAAATAAAAGTGGCCATTACAGATCAATCAATATATTCTTTAATTCAAATTACAAGATCAAGTGTATATAAGGCTTTTTTCTTTAAAGAGATAAGAGAGGATTCAAGTGTAAGTCTCTGTGTATATTAAAATTGCTTTTTCGTGAAAGAGATAAGAGAGAATCCAAGAAAATTTTTACTGTGTAATTAGATTTAAGGATTACAGAAGAATTATTATAATCTGTTTTATAATTACATTTCTATAATGTAAAAATACTCCACTACTGAAATTTCCATTTCTTATATATGATGTGCGTTGCTTATTCTTACATATAAAGATTTTGAAGTCTGTATGTTAGCTTTCAAGATGAAGGATAGATGCTGGTTGATAGAATGAGGCGAAAAAGACGGCAAAGCACCGGAACCAGTTCATCTGCAACCTCCCTAAGGAACATTGCACTGATGCCATTGGGACCAGATGCCTTGTTCGTCTTTAGAGAGTGGAGAACCTTATGAACTTTGCGTGAAGAAAGGATAAGGGAGGGCATAGGGTCGGAGAGGGGTAAAGACTGAGGAACAAGTTCGCTGGAATCGTTTATAGAAGAATTGGCAGAAAAATGAGAGCCAAAGAAAGTGGCTTTCTCAGGGGGAGAGTAAGCTACAGAACCATCAGAACGAATGAGAGGGGGAAAGCTTGAGTTACAGAAGTTTTTGGAGAGGCTTCTTGACTAAGGACCAGAAGCAATTGTTAGGAGGAGAGGATTTAAGGTCTACAAATTTCTTTCTTATAAAGGAAGACTTAGAGCTTCGAATCTTAGCAGTACAGCGATTCCTAGCTACAATAAAAACAGAGCGAGTTAAATCGGAAGGAGAGGTTGGTAAGATCTGTGTGCCCGATTACTGGCCTGGATAGCCATGGAGCAGGCACGGTCAAACCAAGAGTTAGGGGGAGAGAAAGTTTTTGTAGAAGAGGGGATGTACGCCTCCATTCCCGCAGTCATGATCTCGGCAACTTTTAGAGCTACCTGATCAGGGTTACGGGACCGAAAGCCTTAGTCATCCCATGGGAAGTCAAAGAGGAAGTTACGCAAAGTTTCATGTTGGGTACGCTCTAAGTGCCAAAGGCGGTGCTGAGTAGGAGGGATTGGAGGAGGGGAGCGAAAATGGAAGAGATGAGATCATAGAGTGGAAAGCACAGAATAGGAGTAGTTTGAAGGTTTAGAAGTAAGAAATAGATCAAGAGTATGTGCTGCATATCCGTGACAATCAGGGTCACGAGTAGGATGTTTGATAAATTGCT
>JAXCGZ010022727.1:30000-32500 GCA_037179515.1 Halocaridina rubra | reverse complement strand
TGCTTAAAACAATGCTACTGAGCTTGTTAATAAGTAAATAAATAAATAAATAGGTAAATAAATAAATAAATATATAAATTTATGCATGTATGTATGTATGTATGTATGTATGTATGTATGTATGTATGTATGTATGTATGTATGTATGTATGTATGTATGTATGTATGTATGTATGTATGTATGTATGTATGTATGTATGTATGTATGTATGTATGTATGTATGTATGTATGTATGTATGTATGTATGTATGTATGTATGTATGTATGTATGTATGTATGTATGTATGTATGTATGTATGTATGTATGTATGTATGTATGTATGTATGTATGTATGTATGTATGTATGTATGTAAGTAAGTAAGTATGTATGTATGTATGTATGTATGTATGTATGTATGTATGTATGTATGTATGTATGTATGTATGTATGTATGTATGTATGTATGTATGTATGTATGTATGTATGTATGTATGTATGTATGTATGTATGTATGTATGTATGTATGTATGTATGTATGCTGCTGCTGTGGTTGTGTAGAGGATCTTTGGGAGAGTGATGTGCTGGAGACTGGTGACTGTTATGTACCAGGATATGGATAAAGATCTGGCGTCTGTGCACTGAATGGATCTTCGCTAGCTGTTGGTCTGAGTTTTTCTGATGGCTTTGATTATCTGCTCAGAAGAGGATAATTTGATAGGAGTGTAAGGCTAGTTAAGCCATAAAATACAAGTGCAGTGTGAGAAACATAGAGAAATGGGTAAAGATGGCAGTAAAGAGAAGTTTTTGTATTTTAAATGAGCTCTTGTGGAGAGTGAGAAATTGAGACATTTGTTACTCCTTTTTGAAAAGCGCTCGTATCATCTGGGGTTTAATTTTGCATCATTCCTTGATAATGAGTCTTACAAAATTGCTGGGATGAATTTTAATAATCATGCAGTGAGTACATTCATTATTTATCTAGTAATCAGAGGGAGGGGGTTAAGTATACGTCCTCTATGTTCCCCTGCATGTCATAAAAGTCGACTACATGTGACAGAGCAGGGGGACTGGGAATCCACTCCTCAGCATTTTGCTTTCTACGAATAGCCAAGAGATATGGGGGTATTCTGGCAGGAGATATCATACCAGAGCCCTAGTAATTGGCTTTCTGAATGTACGTGGTTGTGGTGTAAATGAAAATAAGAGAAATTTAGGTTGGGAGTATGTTTGTGGAGAGAAAGATTGATGCACATGCATTGAGCGAAGCTAAGATAAAAGGGAATGGTGAGGTGACATTTGGGAGAGTGGTAGATAGGGTGTCTGGAGTTGAGAGGGGGAGAGGACGAGACGGAGTGGCACTGCTATTAAGTGAAGAGATGAATAAGTATGTGGTACAATGGAAGGAAGTATCTTCTCAAATAGCAGTGGATAAAATGAGGCTGGGATGTGAGGCTTGGGTATTTGTGAGCGCATATGATTTTGGCAGTGAAAGAAGTGAGGAAGAGAGAGAAGAAATTTGGATGAAATAAATGAGTGTGTGTAAGACTTAGGATTTTAATGCTAGAGTAGGGAATGAACCAGTGGATGGAGTAATTGTGAAGTATGGAGTATATGTATTGAAAGAGAGATGTTGACAGCTAATGCTGTTTTTAAAAAGAAAGATGTGCACAAGGATTCTTGGGTCAGAGTGGATAATGAAAGAGTAGTGATAGAGCATTTATGACTTATGTTGTGGTGAACAGGAGGGTGATTGGAAGAGTATTGGATTTGAATGTACTGAGAAGAGCTAGTGTGGAATATCTGATCATTATTTAGTGGACAGTAGAGTGAGAGTGGGAGAAAAATGGAGAATATATATATATATATATATATATATATATATATATATATATATATATATATATATATATATATATATATATATGTATATATATATATATATATATATATATATATATATATATATATATATATATATATATATATATATATATATATATATATATATATATACACTCACATACATACACACACATGTATATATATATATATATATATATATATATATATATATATATATATATATATATATATATATATATATATATATATATATATATATATATATATAAATTTATATATTAACCAATTAAGCACATTACATATGTGAAAATATGAATAATTTTTTACCCTGACCGGGACTCGAACCTAGGACTTATAATTACTAAGTCAAGGCGCTACCAACTACACACCACAGAAGGTTAAAAGGAATTCAACCTTATAGCTTATATCTGCCATACTTAGGAATGAACGCATTCTATCTGAATGCCACTATGTTCATATTACAGATTCCCCAACCTCACTCGTGGCTTCATTTTCGCATTTCATTCAATTCCCAATCTCATTCGGGCTATACAATAAACAATTAAGCAAATTACATATGTGAAAACATGAATCATTTTTTACCCCGACCGGGATTCGAACCTAGGACTTATAATTACTAAGTCAAGGCGCTACC
>JAXCGZ010022727.1:0-10000 GCA_037179515.1 Halocaridina rubra | reverse complement strand
ACCATCATTAATGTATTTATCTGACCTATTAAGGTGTCAAACGCTGACTAAAGTTAGTTTCATTCTCTTATAAGACCAACTTACCAGTTAAGCTTATCGCATATATAATATGGAATTGTACTAGCACAAATACATTAGTTTGCTGGAAAGTTTCTTTTTAAAATCTATTTTATTTGGTCTATATTATTATTATTATTTTTATTATTATTATAATTATTATTATTGTTATTATTATTATTATTATTATTATTATTATTATTATTATTATTATTATTATTATTATTATTATTATTATTATTATTATTATTATTATTATTATTATTATTATTATTACTATTTTTATTATTATTATTATTATTATTATTATTATTATTATTATTATTATTATTATTATTATTATTATTATTATTATTATTATTATTATTATTATTATTATTATTATTATTATTATTATTATTATTAGTAGTAGTAGTAGTAGTAGTAGTAGTAGTAGTATTATTATTATTATTATTATTTTGTAATATCATACATCCTAATGCATATTATTATAGATATCTTTTTTTCATGAAGTCATGTTTTCCATAATTTCAAATATTTTACCTCCTATTGTCGGGATTCGAACCTGAAACCTGTTGAACATTATAATATTCTATTAATTAACCCCGATCCACACTGAGGAGGAAAATAAATTGTGGGCTCTAGTCACATGCAAACTCAATCACCATAGTGATTGAGTTTGCATGTGTGTAATTTTGGAGCGAGTGAGAGTAAAGGACAGATTATAAGTATGTTCTCATGGTTGTATTAGCATTGAGTTAAACAAAGTTGAAAAGGAAAGATGAGATGAAATCTGGGTGTGTGATAAGTAGGGCATCTAGAGCAGAGAGTGGGCGAGGAAATAGAGGAGCGGCTCTGTTTGTGAATGAGGAGTTACGCTAGTGTAAGGTAGAGTGGAAGTGTCATCGAGGCTTATGTGGGTAAAAATGAGATTGAGATGTAAGATTTGCGTGCTTGTGGGTGCTTATGGTCCTATTAGTGAGAGAAGTGATGAGGAATAAGAAAAGTTTTGATTATTTGAAGGACATTATAATACATGTGAATGTAGTGTTAATGGAATATTTAAATGCTTGAGTAGGAGGTTAGCCAGCTGATGGTGAGAGTAGGAAGTATGATTTTCCGGGAAAAACTGAGAGTGAAGAGAAAAAGGAAAATATGTATATTGAGATGGATGGAGATATCTAAAACTGTTTTCAAAGATAGATGAGCATACGCATGCATGGGTCAGAGTAGATGGCGATACAGTAGTTGAGAGAGAAGTAATGAATTAAGAGTGATACTAGATGAGAGGTAAAGAGAGATGAGAAGGGAGGGGGGAAGAGAGGTGCTAAAAGTGAGCAAATTGAGTGAGAAAGAGAAATAATATAAGTATCAGGCTGGTTCGAGGAAAGTGTGGAATGTAGTGAATGAGAAGGTGGAGGAGCCAGTGATAGAAGAATGAAGAGACAAATGTTTGGCAGCAGAAGGAAGGGTAGTGCAAGGTGGAATGAAGAGGTGAACATGGTAGTGGCAGTACAGCATCATGCATATGAGGTATAGTTGAAGAGAGGAAATATGGAGGTGTATGAGAAGCATAGTGAAGAGGGGATCGCTCATGGTGAGTGAGGAAAAGAGAAAAGCGGGAGGTATGGTAGATGTTTGTCCGATTATATTAATTGGCATAAAAAGATGTTTTAGAAGGAAGTGAAAAGAAGTGCGAAGTATCGAGTCCTTTGGGGAGAAGAGAGTGATAGGAGCAGATGAGCAGTTGCTAGTGGACGACGGAAAGGTGAGGTTGAAAAGAGTCTGTGTGATTCATTGTTTGTGGTTATCCAGGTCTGTAAGAAGGACTTAGTGAAAGGTAAGGACAGTTTTTTTGGCTTTTATGGACTTGAATAAAGCTCATGACACGGTTCATAGAAAAGTGTTGTGTAGTCTGTAAGTAGTAAGATGTGTGTGAGAATCAGGAATGATGAGAATGACAAATTTGAGATGATAATGGAGTTGCATCACGGTTTTGTAATATTGCCGTAGTTGTTCAGTGTGTATATGGATTTAGTGGTAAAAGAAGTAAAGGGGAGTGCACTAGGCAGAGGTATGAAATTAGTTGGTGATTATGGAAGGTTGTGGAATGACACAGCGTTCATGGCTGATTATGAAGAACTCAAGCAGTCGGTGAGAAAAGGAAGTTAAGAGTAAATGTTGGGCAAAAGTAAAGTTATGAGATGTACGATGAGTACTGATGTTGGCAGGTTGAATATGAGCGTGAATCGGGAGATGCTTGAGGAGGTTAGGAGTCCCAAGTATCCAGGGTTGCATGTTGCTGCGAATGGACGAGTGATTGTGGAGGTGAGCTGTAGAGTGAAGGCAGCTAGTAATTCCCCTTTGTATAGAATAGAGACTTTGAATATAAGAAAGGGTGAAGAGAACAAAATCATCATCATTATCTTTTTGTGAGTATGATAATAATATTTGCTATTATTACTATTCTTTTTGTTATAATAATCATTATCATTTTATATAATGAGTGTGCACACATATAATATTCTATTATTGATATGCAAGTAAAACAGAATCTCCCCAGGAAAGAACTACTAAGTTGCAAACATAGTTTAGATGAATATATAGGTATGAACTGCGTTAAACGAACTCATAATTGTATTGCGAATATTTTTATATTCTCCTATTTTTCAGCGCTGCTTCTCTCGTTAAAACAAATTTATTTTTTTGAATAAAAATTATATTGGAGACTGAACTAGAAAAAAAAAACATAATTTTCTCTTTCAAATGCGACTTTTTTCATTTTTTTTTGGGGGGGGAGAGGGGAAGGGGGAATAACCTCGCGATGAAAAAGAGTGCGAAATATCTCTGCATATAAATTAGATATGACGTGAGAGAGTGGAATAATTGAGATATTACTATCTCTCTTATTCTTATAACGATATATATTACTTTCGGTCTCCATTTCAAATATATACTAACAAAGTTGGAAGCAGTGTAATTTGTGAAACTAGTAAAAATATAATTATAAAAATAAGAAATATGTGAGCATATAAATAAATAAATAAATAAATGCCTTTGCATATTCAGAAAAAGGAATTTTATTCTGTTTCCTCCTCAATTCTGTTTATGATGCTATTATTATTATTATTATTATTATTATTATTATTATTATTATTATTATTATTATTATTATTATTATTATTATTATTATTATTATTATTATTATTATTATTATTATTATTATTACTGTTATTATTATTATTATTATTATTATTATTATTGTTATTATTATTATTATCATCATTATTATTATTATTATTATTATTATTATTATTATTATTATTATTATTATTATTATTATTATTATTATTATTATTATTATTATTATTAATATTATTATCATTATTATTATCATTATTATTATTATTATTATTATTATTATTATTATTATTATTATTATTATTATTATTATTATTATCATTATTTTTATTATTATTATTATTATTATTATTATTATTATTATTATTATTATTATTATTATTATTATTATTATTATTATTATTATCATTATTATTAATTACTCTACACATTCTACTTCCTTCCTGTGGGTTGGGGGATAATACCTCCTACATGTTCCCATGCTTGTCGTGAAGACAATAAAATCGGGCGGATATAGGGAGACATGGAATTACCCCCCCCCAATGCATTTTTCTCCTGCGATTAGTCAAAGCACGCAGGGAAATACATCAGCCGTAACCTTAGTGATTGAGTTTGCATGTGTGTCATTTTGGAGTGAGTGAGAATAAAGGAAATATTGTAAGTATGGTCTCATGGTTGTGTTAGCATTGAGTTAAACAAAGTTGAAAAGGAAAGATGAGATGAAATCTGGGTGTGTGATAAGTAGGGCATCTGGAGCAGATAGTGGGCGAGGAAATAGAGGAGCGGCTCCGTTGGTGAGTGAGGAGTTACGCTAGTTTAAAAGGCTAAACAGACGATCAATATTACTGATAGTATTTGCCTGTTCTGTCATTATTACTGTCGGTGTGTCCATCATATGGACGTAGTAGTTCACACCAATAGAATAGTCAGTATTTTTACTGACAGTAATAATGATCATATGTACCCCCCTTAAGGTTGAGTGGAAGTGTCATCGAGGTTAATGTGGGCAAAAATGAGATTGAGATGTAAGATTGGAGTGTTTGTGGGTGCGTATGGTCCTATTAGTGAGAGAAGTGATGAGGAATAAGAAAAGTTTTGATTATTTGAAGGACATTGTAATACATGTGAATGTAGTGTTAATGGAATATTTTAATGCTTGAGTAGGAGGTTAACCAGCTGATGGTGAGAGTAGGAAGTATGATTTTCCAGGAAAAACTGAGAGTGAAGAGAAAAAGGAAAATATGTATATTGAGATGGATGGAGATATCTAAACCTGTTTTAAAAGATAGATGAGCATACGTATGCATGGGTCAGAGTAGATAGTGATACAGTTGTTGAGAGAAGTAATGAATTATTGTTGTCAATAAAAAGGTGAATAAACGCGTATTGGATGTGAGCGTATTAAGAAGACCTGGAAGTAAAAATACTGATCATTGGTTAGTGGAATGAAGAGTGATACTGGATGACAGGTAAAGAGAGATGAGAAGGGAGGAAGGAAGAGAGGTGCTAAAAGTGAGCAAATTGAGTGAGAAAGAGAAATAATATGAGTATCAGGTTGGTTCGAGGATAGTGTGGAATATAGTAAATGAGAAGATGGAGGCACTAGTGAAATAAGAATGAAGAGACATATGTTTGGCAGCAGAAGGAAGGGTAGTAAAAGGAGGAATGAATAGGTGAATATAGTAGTGGCAGTACAGAATCATGCATATGAGGTATAGTTGAACAGAGTTAATATGGAGGTGTATGAGAAACATAGTGAAGAGCGGATCGCTCATGGTGAGAGAGGCAAAGAGAAAAGCGGGAGGTGTGGTAGATGTTTGTCTGATTATATTAATTGGCATAAAAAGATGTTTTAGAAGGAAGTGAAAAGAAGTGCGAAGTATCGAGTCCTTTGGGGAGAAGAGAGTGATAGGAGCAGATGAGCAGTTGCTAGTGGACGACGGAAAGGTGAGGTTGAAAAGAGTCTGTGTGATTCATTGTTTGTGGTTATTCAGGTCTGTAAGAAGGACTTAGTGAAAGGTAAGGACAGTTTTTGGGGCTTTTATGGACTTGAATAAAGCTCATGACACGGTTCATAGAAAAGTGTTGTGTAGTCTGTAAGTAGTAGGATGTGTGTGAGAATCGGGCATGATGAGAGTGACAAATTTGAGATAATTATGGAGTTGCTTCACGGTTTGTAATATTGCCGTAGTTGTTCAGTGTGTATATCAAATCAAATCAAATCAAAACATTTATTTCCATTTTGTACAATGGTTATTCAACATTAATAGTAACTTATAAGTAGACATGTAATTAAACTAATAAATAAGAGGGTTAGACATATAGTTAAATTAAATGTAGCTTTCATAGAAAATAATAATGCTGTAATAAAAATTTTAACAATAATGTTAATTATAAAGTAGTAAGTATGCCACTATATACAGGATCGTTATTATCGACATCATTTCCATATTTGTTTCCTTACAATGAGAATAACTAGTTCTTAATGAGCAGCAACTATTTATCCAAAAGAAAACTATATAGTTTGACTTTGAAAGCTGTGAAGGAGGATGCATTTTTAAGATGCTCTGGAATATTATTCCAGAGTGTTGGCCCTTTGATAGTGATCATCTTTGAACCTGCTTCTGTGTTTGTTCTGTGAATAAAGAGCTCACTGCTCTGTCTTGTGTTGGTTCCCCTTATATCCCTGACTGTTTTTAAATCAAATAGCCAGCTAGGATAATGATGGTCCAAAATTTTGAATACAAAAACATAAATAGCATAAGCGACCTTATTTTCTGCCCGCAGCCACCCAAGTTTATTGAGAGCTGGTGTGATGTGGTCATATTTTCTTATTCCTCCCAGGGCAACTCGAGCTGCAAAATTAATAAGCTTCTGCATTCTGTTTATCTGAGTCTTAGTGGTAGCTCCCCAAACAGTTGTGCAGTAATTAATGTGACTTAGGGCTAGAGATTCAACAACAGTTATTCGAGTGGTAGTCTCAAAATTGTCTTTTATACGTGATAAGTACATTAATGTTCCTGTAACCTTTTTGCATACTTTATCTATGTGGGAATCAAACAACATGTGGTTATCAAAGTGAATTCCTAGGTTTTTGACTGTTTTGCTAGGTGTGATAATATTGTAGCAAAAATTAATTGTTGTGTTTTCTGGAATTTGTGCTATGTGGAACCTTGAACCAATAAATATGCACTGTGTTTTACTTTCGTTAATTAACAGCCCAATTTCTTGGAAATAGGTTTTAATTTTTGACAGAGTGTTTTCTGCTCTTAAAGTTAGCTCTGGGAGATTATTAATATCACCACTAAGGAGTAGTTGAGTGTCATCTGCATATTGTACGACTAGACAGTCGGAAATGAAAGAAGATAGATCATTTACGTAAATGGAGAAGAGGATAGGACCAAGTACTGATCCCTGTGGAACACCAAATGATACATTTTTTGGCACAGAGATAATGTTGTTAAGACGTATGGACTGTTTACGATTAGATAGATACTCGCTAAACCAGCTTGGATCAATATTTAAGTTAATACATTTACTTAAAAGAATTTCATGGTTTACACCGTCGAAGGCTTTAGATAAGTCTAATAAAATTAGCAAAGATATCTTTTTCATATCTATATTATTATATATACTATTCGTAACTTTAAGCAGTGCAGTTTCCGTCGAGAGTTTTGGTCTGAAACCATGTTGGCTAATCGTTAGTAGTCTATTTGATTCTAAATATGACATAAGTTGGCATGCAACAATTTTTTCTAATATTTTAGAGAAAATGGGTAGCAGGGAAATGGGACGATAATTTGTCACATCTTCTCTGTCCCCCTTTTTATGCAGAGGTATTACATGTGCTATTTTCCAAGAGTCAGGAAACTTTTTAGTAACAATGGAAGTGTTCATAATAGTTAGAATATAGGATGCAATCATGGGTAGAGCATCTTTGATGAACTGAAATGGTATACCATTTGAACCATAAGAGCCAGAGTGTCTTAGGCTCTTTATGGTAAGAATTAGGGTAGCACAATCTATAGGATTTATCTTGAAGTACCCTCTTGTGTTTTCATTGGAAGAATTGTCATTTAAGCAATTACTCATATTCACTGAGTTGATGTTTTCTTGAGTTTTTTCATATGTATTTTTGCCAACGTTAGCAAAATAGTTATTAAAGTTATCTGCTTTGTCTTTCAACTCCGTAATATTTTCATAACTTTCTGAGGTACTCTTTTCATTTGGTATCATGCTTCTTATCACTTTCCATGTTGCTGCTGTATCATGTCTAGAGTCATTAAATTGTTTTTTGTAAAAGTCTTTTTTACTTACACTGATGAGAGATCTGACACGTTTCTTTTCTGTTTTATAACGTTCTCGGAGAGTCATATCATATCTATTCATTTTTAGCTCTTTTTGTATTTGATTTCTGATTTGCATTGCCTCTTTGATGTCATTAGTTAGCCAGGGGGCTGAGGGGCGGGTTATTTTTCTTGTTACAATGGGTGCACAACTATCTAAGCATTCAAGGAAAACTTTTGTTAAAATCTCAACCTGCAAATCGACGTTATCTGTGTATTTAATTCTATTAAGTGCATTTGTGTTGTTGATTAATGTTTCACAAAAGATATCAGGGGAGTAATTTTTTAGACACCGGAATGTCTTGAGGAGAGGCTTCCTTTTCGGCTTGTTTATGTTTAGCATAGCAATGTTCAGCTCGTGGTCTGCAATTGGGCAGGGAACTACGTCCCAATAGGGTATACTTTCCACTTTATTTGTTATTATCAGATCTATAAGAGTCCTAGAATTAGGGGTTATGCGGGTCGGTTTTGTCACTATTTGTGTTAACTTCACAGTGTTGATCACCCTTTTCATTTTGTTATCTGCTGAGAGCAAGTCATCATTAAAATCACCAAGTATGTATATGGGTTTATGACGCACACAGATATTTCTGAATGTTTCTAGCAGATGATTGAATGAACTGGTAGGTGCTTTAGGGTGACGGTAAACACACCCTACAATGAAAGATGGAAGTTTCTGATACTGCACAGTGATCCATAAAGCTTCGAGCTCCTCAGATTTTTCTAAACCTGTGGTTATTTCTGATGCACTAAGATAATTTCTAACATAAATACAAACCCCACCCCCTCGGCCATGGTCATTGCGAAATATTTTAAACTCTGGGATATTCACATATTTATTTTCAGTTGTAGGAGGAAGCCAAGTTTCACTTACACAGAGGATGTCTATGTTGTAGTCTTTTGTTAGCATTATTATTTCCTCAAAATGAGCGAGCAGGGACTGAGCGTTCGCATGTACTAATGTTACATTCTTACCATGTTTCATTGGGGTGGTATCCATAGTCATAGTTGTAGTTTCGACTGTGTGATTCTGCTGGGAATTCATCATTGTAGTGTGTTCTGGGGTTAGCCCATGGATCCTGGTGTCTGTACCTGCCGTTGGATGTGTAACGCTGGTTTGAGTACGTGCCGTGGTATGATCGGGCCTTCCCAAAGTTTGTATGCCTAGGTGAGTGTCTAGGGTTGTAAGAGCCATCACTCCAGGAGAAGTCTCTTGTGCGTGGACGGCGATAAGAGAGGTTTGTATCGTGTCTCTTTCTGTAGTCTCGCATATAGGGGATTGTTTCATTAGCTCTTTGCTGTTTATTTTGGTATGACTGTAGTTTGTGATATTTTGTAGAATACCCAGGTTGTGTCCATTGTTTGCCCCCACGAAATGGCTGGACAATTGTGCCTGTAGGCCATTGCTTCAGTTTGTAAGGCACATATTCAAATCCTTTTGATATCGTTATTGCGAAGGAAACCCAGTTTGGTTTGCGAGAAAGCTCCTTAATCAAGACTTCTTCAGAGGGAATGCCTTGATTTGTCAATGTATTACGTATCTCTTTCTCAAAGGGGTTGCCAGGAATGCGAATATATATTTGAGCTGTAACCCTTGCACTTGCATTATTGGGCAACTGTGGCTGTGGGGGAGAGGACTTCGATGGACTGTTTAGAATAGAGACTGCTGCTATTTTGTCTTTTCTGTTTTCTTCATTATTTTGCAGCCTATTGCTGGGTTGGTTATTTGTGCTGGAAGGTGTAATTTGGTTGTCCTGGTTAGTGATAGTTGCTGTGTTGTTAGGAGTAGTGGAGATTGACTCTATATCTTCTTCGCTGTTTTGCAACTCTTTACCAGGTTGGTTGTTTGTGCTGGGAAGAATCTTGTTCTGGTTAGTGCCTCTTGTTGTATTGTTAGGAGTAGTGGGGAAGGACGCTGTTGTTTCATCACTATTTTGTAACATGTTACTGATTTGATTATTTATGCTAGATGGTGTATTCAGGTTGTCTTGATGACTATCATTTTTATCTGGATCTACCTCTTCTTCACTACCACTGTCACATTCGTCTCTCAGTGCAATGAAGGAATTGTGAGTAGAGACAGAAAACCTAGTTTGCAAAACCTGAGGGTTGTTGATAGAAGGGACATCATCGGTGTTAGGTGACAGCACTGAGCTGAGAGGTGGAGATGTTTCTGATAGGAGTTTCAGCCTAGAATTATCTCTTTTAAGTAGGACAATGTCAGATTCTAGCAAGCCCACCTTGTGTTGTAAGGCTTTCACCTTTTCAGCATCTGCTTCCAAAATTTTCACCTTATCTGCAAGACTTTCTATCATTCGATGTAGGTCTCCTAGGTCGTGTGTTTTTTTAGACTCTATGGATTTTACAACTGAATTTTGAGGTTGAAAGAGTTTGTCAAGTTCACCGTTCATTGAGATATTCAGGACACTTGCGCTAAAAGTTATGTTTGTAATTAT
>JAXCGZ010022726.1:150000-158111 GCA_037179515.1 Halocaridina rubra | reverse complement strand
TATATATATATATATATATATATATATATATATATATATATATATATATATATATATATATATATATATATATATACACCTGGAGAATATTCAGATATAACAGAGATACCTTTTATATAAATGAATTTCATTTTATATGGTTATAAATCTAATTGTTTATCCTATAAGAGTTAGATAATATTACCACTGTACTTGAGTAGTTGAATCAATTAGATCTGTTGTGTTGTTTGATATAATTTTACGTCTAATGCAGTCTAAATTGCTTAAAAACTACTTTGCGATATATATTGAATTTCAGATGTTGAAATTAGATCATAGTTGCGTTATATATATATATATATATATATATATATATATATATATATATATATATATATATATATATATATATATTGAATGTGAATGTACATGCTTCATGTAATTTTTAATATTTAGAATCAATGTCATCAGTGGTATGCAAGCATTAATTATAGTTTGATGTGTAGCTGTATTAGACATGAAAAAGATAATATGCATTCATATATTTTCAGTATTGATTGCTTTCTTTTAATACTTATATCTACGTAAATTGTTATAACTTACTTTGTATATATATATATATATATATATATATATATATATATATATATATATATATATATATATATATATATATATATATATATATATATATATATATTACAAAATATAGTTTTCTATTTGCGTAGACGACAGATTGAGGGGATTTGTTTTTTATATTTGTCTATGCAGTATCAAATTATGTATTATTTAAAGAACTGAAAAAGGTCCAAAAATCTCACTGCAAAGTTGCTTTTAATATATCATTGACTCTTTTCAGTGTATTTTGCTCCTAGCCTACACATGCTTCTCTTGTCATCTTTTCCACATAACTACAGGATTTTAACTCTCCCAAAGTACACTTTATTATCTGCAGCAATGTCACTCTACAGTTTAAACCGAAATTAATTGTACATTAATTTTATATCTTGAAGTCTAACTTCGGAATCTTTTTCTTGGTTAAGATCCATTTTATGCCTCCTTCGAATTTTTACTGTTCCAAATTTGAGGTAGATTTTGTTAGGCTAGGTTAATTTAGGTGAGATTAGGTTAGGTTAGGTTGAGTTAGTGAAGAATAGGAGGGGTGCATAAAACGTATCTTTACACTTTCTTCTGTATAAACACTAATGGGACATGATATCTATATTGGGCCTTGACTAATATGCAAAAGGGGTTCTGCAAATTGTTTCTTTGTGTCTAAAAGTATTGCATATGCTTGCAACTATATGTCTCATTTTCTTTTTCTTCCTTTTCCTCTTCCGTATTTCCCTTTTCCACTTCCTTTCCTTGCCATTCACTGTTCCTTGTTTGTCACGTCCTTCTGCCCTTTCGTGATAACAGCATCAAGATCGAGGAAAAGGAAAGGATCGCTAATACTTCATCAATGTAAGTATGATTAGCAAGGGAAAAAAAATCCAGGTAAAAAAATCACAGGTAAAAAAGTCACTGGAAAAACTCTTATTTGTAGAAGGCTGGCCCATGGCACCAGTCGCCCGTTGTGATACTACAGCTGAAAGGTCTTTTGGACTTAGATGGAACTGTCCAATACAGTTCGATGTTAAGTCTTCTTTCAGTTACGGTTCTTTTTCTAAGCCTACATCAACACTGAATATTTTGGGATATTCCTTACACATCTTGTATTATCTCTTCCCATCTGACAAGTCACAACACCCCATTTCTGTTTCTCTTTACTTTTTGTTTTCTTCGTGCCCAGGCCCGATGAGGGCAGATTTATTTATGAATTTTTTGGCTAATTTACCTTAGCCTAGCCTAGCCTACCCTAGCCTACCCTACCCTACCCTACCCTAACCTAACCTAACCTAACCTGTGAATTTTTACCTGTGACTGTTTTTCTGTGACCTACTTACCGGCCACGAATGGAACTACTCAGTTTTCATTAGTCTGATTGTTGTAGTAAGATAAAATATTTCTGCCTTAAACCAGTAATAAATTGTAATGATAAAAAGTGTTCTTTGTAAGGAAGTTTTTTTTTCTTGTTATTTATTATTTACTCAAAATAGCTTGCAGGTACTTGCCTGGAAATATTCTTGCTTATTTCTTGTTCTAAAATTACCAGTGTTACTTATATATTTTTACCTAAGTAAATTTCCTGCTGTTGGATTTCGCTGTGCTGGTGTATTTTATCCCCATTTATTTACTCTATCTATAACAACCCTTAAAGACGTGATTTAAGTTTTAAATTTGTTTTCTATACAATCTTCATCTTCTGAAAGGGATGAAATAGCAGCTTGTAATGTCATTGTAAAAGAACAGTTTAGAAGAGAATTTCAGGTGCTGAATGCATACCAGGAGTGTTACAAAATCTTTTATTAGGTGTAGTGAAAAGTAATATGGTAGTAAAGAAGGCAAGAAACCCCATTAGGCTGACTATTCAGCTATTCAGTAGCTGGAGAATTACTTAAAGAATCGTGAGGTTGAAAGACACTTTGGGATCATTGTAGATTTGTCTAATGAAGTGTATATGCTTTCTTAGCAATCATATGAGTGGCCTTCAGACATGTGGACAAAGAAATGTTTAGAAAAGCCTGAATATAAAGCAACTTTCTGGAATTCACACTTAAAAACCTACTAACAAGCTTCAAAAATTCAAAGACATGCAGCAATATTGGGTAACAGACTTGCGAAATTTCAGTAATGAGGAAATTCTGAATGAGTTTGCCTTACTGCCACTTGCAGCCAAAAGAAATAGGGGATAGTAACTGTTTTTAAATTTCTACATGGATTTTACAGAGTTGATAGGGAGCAATATTTCCATATGGATGGGCCTATAACTAGATACAATAGGTAAGCTTTATTAGAAAACTTAATTCTAGATGATAGGAAGTACTTTTAGAGTGTTAGAGTATTTGATAATAGGAATTCGCTAATCAAAAGAAGAAACTAAATGCTAAATAAACTTTTGGATTTGAGACAATATTATATAAGTAGTAGCTGAATAAATAAAAAAAACAAGACGGGGAGTTATGTACATAAGAAAGTTTCCAATAAGCACAGTTAGGTAAAATACACACACGCACTAGGGAAAACTGAACAGATTCTGGAAGAGATTCTTTTAAGGGCACACAACTATTGGGCTGTATGATGGAATTTTTAATCTTACTGTATGATATTGTATTGGACATTGCTACTCTAAATTCAATGATTAAAAAGCCACTTACATTGTGCAATATGAATTGCCATAAAACATGTTTTGATAGGAAAAAGACAGTGCCATATGAAAAGGATGGATTGTGAGAATGAGATACCTTTAAAATAATTATGAATTACAGATAAAGTAAAAAAATAGAGTTAAGAGGTGTGTAAGGTCTTTTTGAACTACAGGTAAAGTAAAGGGGTAGTTCCAAGAGGTGTGTATAACCTTTTTAACTACAGGAAGAGTGAAGAGATAGAGTTAATAGATGTAAGACCTTTCTGAACTACAGGTTGAGTAAAGAGGTAGATCCAGGAGGTGTGTATAACCTTTTTAACTACAGGAAGAGTAACGAGATAGAGTTAAGTGGTGTGTAAGGCCTTTCTGAATTACAGGTAGAGTAAAGAGGTAGATCCAAGTGGTGTCTATAACCTTTTTAACTACAGGTAGAGTAACGAGTTAGAATTAAGAGGTGTGTAAAGCCTTTTTGAACTACAAGTAGAGTAAAGAGATAGATTTAAGAGGGATGTAATGTCTTTTTGTACTACTGGTACAGAGACAGAGTTAAGAAGGATGTAAGGCCTACTTTAAACTACAGGTAGAAAAAAGAGCTAGAGTTAGGAGGTGTTTAAGGCCTTTTTCAAATACTGGTAGAGTAAAGAGATGGAGTTAAGAGGATGTAAAGTCTTTTTGAACTACAGGTAGAGTAAAAAGATAGAGTTGAGAGGTGTGTAAGGCCATTTAAACTTGATAGGTCACAGAGATAGTGTTAAGAGGTATATAAACCCTTTTTGAACTACAGGCGGAGGAAGAGATAGCGTTAAGAGGTGTAAGACCATTTTGAAATGGAGAAAGTTGAGAGTTTTTGTCAGCAATGCTGTGAATTTATACCAAGTTATATATGCAAGATACATTAGTTCAGTACCTACACTAAGCTTGCACGAAGAAGCTAGGCTACAAGAGAACCTTGGTCCTAGTTTTTGGAATTTATGTGAGGTTAAACTAAATCTTGTCTAGTCTTTGTAACTTGATTTGACTTGAATGTTAAAATTATGCTTAGTGGTTTCTATTTCAGTATATTTGTTTCTTTCAATCCTATTGTCACTTTACTATAGGCATTTAAAAATTATATATGTACTTAAAAATTATATATATATATATATATATATATATATATATATATATATATATATATATATATATATATATATATATATATATATATATATATACATATATATATATATATATATATATATATATATATTTCACTATCTAACTTGGCAAGATATATGTTATAAATTTTCGCCATCAGGTCTCATCAGAAAATTTATATATTCAGAAAAAATACATCAAGGAAACTTATGATTAAAATTTGACACAAAAACTAGAATTATTTTGAGTATACGTTATCTTAATATAAGTAAAAATATCATCAATTAGAACAAACAGCCATTTAATAAAAAAAAAACCTTAGACAAATTATCTTGTCTAAAAAATTAAGGAATAAAAATTGCATTGAACCAAAACATTAAATTACCGAACATGTTATAAATTTAAAAATGTATTATAAATTCCTATTAGAATAAATATTTATAATTTACAAAAGCAGTCATTTGAGTAAAAAAGTTTTTTATGATAGTATTATTATTCAATGAATTACGAGATAAAACATGAAATTAGTGAAACATTCATTATATTCTTTAAATCAATATCTTAACAATCAAAAGAGCAATCAAATTATAAAAAAAATAAAGATATTCAAAAAAGATATTCTATGTTGCTACTATAAACTGCTCTACAACATTGCTAAGGCCGAGGTAATCCATGTTAATTATTCAATATTTGAATATACTGTATACTAATTGTATGCAGGGAGCCCCGCGATTTATATGAATTATGTTGCTACATGTATACACTGCTGTTGCTTGTCTCAAATTACTGTAGAATGGCACTCATATACTTGTAAAGTTATGGCACTGTTGTTTAAATTTATCTGTAAATTATATTAACACACACACACATATATATATATATATATATATATATATATATATATATATATATATATATATATATATATATATATATATATATATATATATATATATATATATATATATATATATATATATATATAAGAACTTGTCTGTACGGTCAACATAAAATGTTCTTCATTCACATTGAATATTATCCACTGCCATTTTGTTATTTGTTCTACCTTCAACTGTATCTGGATAAGTAAAGCAATATGACTGTTCATTCCTCTTCTATGCTAACATCTACACCGAATATGCTAGTATATTTGTTGCACATCGCTTACTATCCCTTCACATCTTACAAGTCATAACACTCCCCATCTCTGTTTTTCTTTTTTTTCTCCCGGGTCCAATGAGGGCAATTATCTTTGCCTATTCCGGTGTTACACAAGATAGAAATATTGGAACCACTGCATTATGTGGGAGAATTTACATTATAATTCATAGTTCATAACCATGTTTATATTTTTACAACACAGGAATAGACAAGTACTCATATGCATACCGATGATATGTACATAGTACTAATTATTCAAAATTTAATACATATTACCATCGACTCAAAATGATGGTAAATTGAATAAATTGAATGCAGATGTAAACAACACAAGATTAATGGTCTCTATATGTAATATAAATAAATTTGATAAATTACTAGGCTAGGCATGCACAGGTATCTAACCTCCAATTGCACGTACCAGTGAGGGATGAGATCCACCTGATACAGCTTTATGCTTAAAATGTTATTCATCTCCAGATACCTAGGTCCACTTTCACTACTTTTGACAAGTCACAACACTCCCCATCTCTTTATCTCTGCTTCATGTTTCTTCACCCGTCATGATGTCACACTCATAAAAAAAATATTTCCTGAAATCTCTAAAGTCCTTTCACAAATCTACTTAAATATATTTGTGTTGAAAATTGTGTATTTTTTGGCTCTCATTATGTTAGTTCATTTTGGTTATTTGAGTTTATCCTAATGTCTTAAATATTTTTTGTTTTATTATTTTCCCTCATATATCTAGTTTCCTATTTTTTTTTTTTTTGTATTTTCAATTTAGTTTCCTAAAGTTATGTAATATGTATGGATATTCGTACATAAATGTATTGTTTTCTCTTATGTATGCTTAATTTTCATCTTATATATATATATATATATATATATATATATATATATATATATATATATATATATATATATATATATATATATATATATATATATATATATATATATATCAGGACCTTATATTACTATATTGCTAGTTATTCATTACTTTGGCAAGTCTTTCAGCCTATCTTTTTTTTTTTATTATCATTCTCTTATTAATACCCTGTATTTAAGCAGTTAATTTTCCTTCTCAAATGTTTTCTTTGATTGTCCCGGTGTCCCACTTATATATATATATATATATATATATATATATATATATATATATATATATATATATATATATATATATATATATATATATATATATATATATATATATATATATATATATATATATATATATTACTGTGTGAGTTTTAAACTTTCAAGTCATGAAAAATGGGTGCAATAATGACCATACATTTCCGTTTAGATTCCTGTGTCTAGAGGACTAGTGTCTAGGCATCGTTTGCTGATGGATGATTGCCAGACTTTGATTTTGCCTCTTCGTTCTCTTTCAGTTTCAAGCACAACGCCTCTTTCGTCACCAGACTTCCGACCATTCGGCGTCACAGAAATGCTCATTCGCCTTCCATCAAAAATAGACACACCGACTCCAACCATGCGTTGGAAAATCTGGTGAATTCGAATAGGTAAGGGAGTTTATAGCTTTTTTTTTTTATTAGTTTTGCATCTACATGTCCCAGTGAGTTTATAATGAGTTATTTTTATAGTTTTTGTTAATACATATTATATAGTTGTTTTTTTCTGGAAATTAAGTTTGCATCTATATATCCTGTTGATTTTATTATCAGCTATTCTTATACAGTTTTTAATATATATTGATACTTTTTCCGGGAATTTAGTTTTACTTCTCTATATTCCGATGATTTTGTCAGCTGTTTTTAAACACTTTATGAGATACATATTAATATGCGTTTTTGCTGATATTTTTGTATTTCACTGTATGTATTACATATTGATGTGTTTTACTGATATTTGTGTATGTCACTTTACGTGATACATATTGATATGATTTTTTCCTGATAGTTTGTATTTCACTCTATGTAATTTTTTTTTTATATTTTTGCATTTCACCCTATGGGATACATATATTGATATGTGTTTTTTTTTCTTATATATTTGTATTCACTCTATGTGATGCATAGTGATATGTGTCTTTGCTGATATTTTTGTATATCAGGCACAGGTGTTTTGCTTTTTACACTGTTGTTTTATGAAGCGATTTCAAAAAGAAATAAAGAGATACGAATAATCTTGTCACTGCAATTCAAAATTGCGAAGTTGACAAAATCCTCATTTCAATGTTTCAGACTCAATGCAAGCCATAGTGAAGATTCTGTCACCAAAGACTCTTCGGAAGCCATTTTTTCAAAGAAAAATTCTGATGGTGAGTTTTCTTTTTTTTAAATAAATTGATTATGTTGCTTTGGAAGTGGTGAATGAATATTGCATCTGCTGTTATATATATATATATATATATATATATATATATATTATATATATATATATATATATATATATATATATATATATATATATATATATATATATATATATATATATATATATATATATATATATATATATATATATTAGATAACTCTTTGGTATTCGGTTGAACTTTTTCCTCCACATTATTATCCACATCAAGGTCCAGCTTTTTTTTTTTTTTACAAACGTGATG
>JAXCGZ010022726.1:135000-145000 GCA_037179515.1 Halocaridina rubra | reverse complement strand
TATCAACACTCGATTTTAATATTCTTGCATTATCAAAAACTAACCCATCTCCCTCCTGGGCTTAGATCAAATATTTTGTGGCCCGACGAAAATTTAAGGAAGCACTGAAGCCCTACGACGTAAAGGACGTGATCGAGCAGTATTCGGCTGGGCACGTTGATCTCCTGTCTCGCGTTAAGACCCTTCAGGGGAGGTACTTAACCTGGCCTAAAGCCAACAAAAAACATATGTCATTGTTCCACTCCTAACTCTCTTGTTTATACACCAATAGGTTTGCAAGAACACATTTTTATAGATAGGATGAGATAAGCAAAGTATTTTTCGTTTCTGCCTGAATGAGCACCAGTTTATCACTTGGCTACAGCTCAAAGCTCATATATATATATATATATATATATATATATATATATATATATATATATATATATATATATATATATATATATATATATATATATATATATATATATATATATGAGTAACTACATTAGCTACTGAACATATTAATATATAATAAACTTTTGATACTGATTATCAAATACAAGCATAGTCTCAATGCTGTTCTACCTTATTATTTGCATGATACAATGATCTACAGTACTTTTAGATCTACAATTAATTTCAGTAGCAGTAACTTAAGTGCTATTATTGTAGCCACGTGGTGCTCTGGGTCAGTTTTACAGTATAGGAGCCATCTTGCATCTACTCTCACCCTAAGATGTCTTACACCCATTTAAGCAATTTTGTGATGTGGATCTCAAGCCTTTTATCCTGGGAAACACTGTCTTTTCACATACCACTATATTGTCCCCCATCAAAGTAGGGACAATTGTGCTTTCTCTTCTGACATGTTGCTGTCTTTGTAGATCACAATTCTCACATCTTCTTACACAGATGGCCTTCTTTTATAGTATTATTGTAGAAGACTGTCCTATCTCTCTCTCTCTCTCTCTCTCTCTCTCTCTCTCTCTCTCTCTCTCTCTCTCTCTCTCTCTCTCTCTCTCTCTCTCTCCAAATATATCCATAATAGCTGGATATATGCACTGTTATTTTTCAGATACAAAACACCAGATGATGCACACACCTGGTCATTATTTTTTTTTAATTTTATGTTTTATGTCCATTGAAATTGTTAATAACAATCCGTGCTATTTCTGTAATGACGTGTACAAAAAACAATATTGTATATTAATGCATGGGAAATTTGTTGCTTCGTTCATATACTTATAATATTCATGGTTGCATTAGGTAAGAGTGTATACAGCCTGTATACAGATAGCATAATACAGTAGAATTTGACATTTTTAAAAGCAACCAATTTTTACTGTATCCTCTGTACAGTATCTCATAGTAGTTCTTAGCATGTGTATGATGCTCATACAATACAGTATGAGATTTATATTCCATAGGACAAAGGAGGGTGCCATATTTCAATTTGTAATGGTGTAACGCGCATGTTGGCACCAAGCAGTACTGACCAGACAAGTGGTTTTCATGTATCCTCTTCTGATATCTGAGAGGGGTCAGACTAAAGACTCGCCTTCCTGTGTCAACTGTACTTGTCTTATTTTGCAAGGAACTAAGCACCTCCTTCTTTAGATCTTGAATCTCTTTTAAAGTGTGCCTGTATTGTGACAGTGAAATACTTTTACCATCTTAACAAGCACATTCTTAGTTACTGTGATAACTGATTGTGAGAATCATTTAGTGATCAGATGTAGTGTAAACTACGTGTATTTTTTAAAATCATTTTGTCAGCTGCAACAGTAATGTAAATCTTAGTGCATTATTGAGTCATAATCCCACAAACTGTTAATAATTAATCTTAGTGTCATCACTATTAAACTTTTTAGTTCGTATTCTCACTAATTGCCATGCAATGTACTTACAAACTAAAAACCAGATTACCTTCGTGTGGTATGGTAGTTATTATTTACTGTTTGTTGCTGTAGGATTTCTCGTCTTGTTCTCGAAGGATGCCATTTCAACCATTATTACTGGAAATACGAGGAACGTTGCATAGTGTGAAGAAATTCAAGGAAGTAAACTTGATTTGCTACTTGCATGTATTAAGCATCTTATTGAGGTTTTCATGGCAATCAAAAAATATTTGGTCCCCCCAAAAACCCAAAAATTTACCCATCGTGGTTCTCATACTCTCCTCCTCCTCCTCTCTCCATCCTCTTTGTTCTTACAAGAACCCTTATAAAACTACAAAATAAAAACTAGATCATTATAAGCCTAAGACATGTGCAGAAACGGTTACTGGAAAGAGGGCGACACCATCCGCTATTATATTTGCTTTAATTACACTTTATAGCTTTTGTTAAAATATGTGTGCTGATTTTGTAGGAAAACAACACTACTAAGTAAATAGCATGCCAAATTTCACATATATGAAGTCACTTTGACTCAGTCAATGACCTGCGTGTCTGGAATGATTTCACCCGTATTTGTCCAAAAATTGCTTCCCACTCACACCTCTCACTACTTAGCAGGGTGCGTTACAGCCAGCCATTCACTGCCACAGTTCGCTCAGTGAGAGTCAGCCTTGCCACACTTTATCTCTCTGTTCCATAGCTGTCATTTGGCTTTTTGTATGTCCATTTCTTTTACTCCAGTTTGAATCCGCATGGATCTATTCGTCTTGGAGTATGGTTAAAACACCTGGAAGCTTTGCTGCTTGCCTGAGCTAAAGAAAAGGAAAAGTGCCTGGCTCATTTTGCACTTTCCCCTTTTCGACTTTATTGATTATATCCAAAGGATAGATAAAGTCTGTACTTTTGGAAAGGAAGCAGCTTGTGAGGTAGACTGCAAGCTAAAGTAGCACTGGTTTATCTTTACCAGGCCATCATGGAATTGTCTCACTTCATATGTCAAAGCCTCAGAAAAGTTTTAGATCTCAGCAATCATTGTTTACTAATGACTTTCCTTCATCTTACAACATCAGCTCCCTTGATCGTCTCTATATGTTTCAGAAAAGTGTATGCTACATGTACTTTCCATAATGAATGATAGTATTATGTATTTAACTTTCATAATGAATGAAAATAATATATATTTATAGCACTATGACTTTAGAATTAACAAGCTTTCTAAGAAACTGTCCAATCTAGTTTTCTGGTAGACTAGGAAGAGAACACTTTGCAAGAGACTGGAAACTGTCCGCAACAAATCCAAGAGAGGACAGAATATTCCGGTAATGGTAGTTGAATATTCCTTGGAGAACAGACCATTATCTCTAATACTCTATCCCGTTGCACATGACCAGATCTGTTTCTGTCACCATGAGACGTTTACCTAAATTTGTTGTGCTCTAAATTCCAACATCAGTTGAAGAATGGACACTCTAAATAATTGCATATACTTAAATCTTTATAAGTTTTACACTCCTAAATACAATATACAGTGTGTCTTTCTCATTTTCTTAATGTAAGCCATGATATTGCTGTTAATTCCATGTGCATTTTTTTTAACTTATCTGACAGGTTTAAAAAAAATTGTCTTTTTCAGATATTTCAGATTTATATTTTATGAGTCAATGATCCCATTCTTTTTTTCTTTTCTTTTTTCGTCCATGTATAGATTTTAATCAGGAACATTGTATTAATACGTGTCATATAAATAGCACCACTATAAACTTTGTATATAATGTCAATTCATAATAACTGAGAGGAAAAAAAAAGTGTTGTGCCTTGGTATACATCCCTCTGCATGTCCCATTTGCATGATAAAACGAGAAATCATATCCAAGGCAATGATTTTATCATGTAAATTTTACTGACATATGTGAGCTTTGTGAGCAGGAATTGAGCCCATGTGTACTTAATAGAGCACAGAATTCTCTTACGCCCACGACGCTTCAACACCAATTTACAGTAGCTTAGTCTCTTAACTGCAACAGTTGCAGTGGTACTTCTAACCGTTTTTGAGAAGTGCAGAGTTTTTGACAAGACCGTAGTGTACTATGTAGTTGTTTATTCTATTTTTTTTTTTAATGAACGTGTCACTTAAATAATACAGTATCAGTCCTAAATCACTTACAAAATGCGGTTAGAAAGTTTCATAAAAAGAAAAAAAGGGTCCTGGATAGTAGCTCCTCCTCTTGCCCTCCTCTGTCACTCTATCCCCTCTCTCCCTTTCTTCAGATTAGATACTTCCTAGCCAGACGTAAGTTCAAAGAGGCCCTAAAACCCTATGATGTAAAAGACGTTATAGAACAATATTCCTCGGGCCATGCAGATCTACTCACAAGAGTTAAATACCTGCATGGGAGGTGAGTTAGAATATTAGGCTTTTTTAGTAGATGCCTAGATTCATAAAATGTGCACCAACATTGAAGATACATTCAACGGGCTTTTTGCAACTGTTTTTTATGGACTGTCCTCCAAATTTGTGCATTGATGTGTCACCAGTGTCAAGCTGTGAGTAGGTGATTTTTTCCCATACTTTAAGATTGATACTAGTTTCAGTATAGAATTTAGTCACTTATTGAGGTATAATTTTCCCCTCACTCTTGTGCAGATTTCAACGTTTAAAAGAATCTAGGGCTGTAAGGGCAGTCATCTATCACAAAGGGGTTTTTCCCTTATCACTTGATGTATTACAAAAGTAGTAACCAATGTGCGGTATTAGGTGTAGTCCTCACATTATTGGCCACAGAATTTAAATTTGATTTCTAAAACTTTTGTTGTCTTGGTTTTAATTTCTAGACGACCTAATCTTTTTTTTAAGAATGTAATATAGTGAACATATAATAATAATAATAATAATTTTTTTTTCCGGTTTTACGTCACGGACTCCCTTATCAACCAAGGGCTAGGACGGTTGCCTTCTTGCGAAGGACTTGTTTTGGCAAATGTAATCCTTACGCTGAGTGCATGCCTTTGCTAACCTCAGACCGTGACGGGGCGCGAACCCTCGACCTGACGCCTCAGAGTCGGAGACGCTACCGACTGAGCCACGACGACTACAATAATAATAATAATAATAATAATAATAATAATAATAATAATAATAATAATGGCTGAAAAGAAATCCATTAGGAAATGTATTAGTATAAAATATTACTACGGTAATATGTAAAAAAAAAAAAAAAAAAAAAAATTCGCACTTTCCTAAAGCATCTTATTCACTCTAACTTTCAATCTCCCAGCATTAACACTCATTGTATATATCTTGACTTTAGTTTCAAGAGCATTCACCCGCAACGTACTTCTTTTACACACCCTAATAAACTCAGTCATCAAATGCTTCAATTAATCCTCAGAATCAGCCACCAGGGCTGTGATATCGGCAAACAACAACTGATTCACTTTACACAGTTTTCCATTCTTACCAGCTAATTGCAAGCCTTTGCCTAGCTAGCTTTCATATACTTCCCTTGTCGCTTCATCCATATATGCATTAAAGAACTATGGCGACATTACACAACCTTGATGTAACCCCACATTCACTTCAAACCAGTCATTCTTACCATTCATGACTAATAAATGTTCAAGGAGTTAAAAATAAATAATATTAAATCTTTTCTCCTCTTATAATGGAGATTATACCAGACATTATTCAAGGATCCATGCTTGTTGTGTGGTTAAAATACTCGGCTAGGAAGTTGACAGACCCACAGTCGATCCCACTGTAGGGCAATAGGAAGGGCATCTAGCCTTAATTCCCCAGCCACACTCTGTATCAACTCCCATAATGGCGACTAATAGTGCCATATAAAACGAGGATTATTATACCAGGCATTAGCCACATATATTAGTAAGGAATCTGACATAATTTCTTAGGGTTTTATACAGCCTCTTTCTCTTCTTTGGTGTTAAACATCGTTTTCCTCATTCTTTAAGTTTATTTGCATGAATAAGCCTAAATTGCTGTAGTAAAAGTGTAAATGATGTTTCCATATAAAAGAAACAGGAGTCTACTTAAACTCTTGTAATTTCATATAATTTAATAAATATACATGGAACTTCATTCGTTATATAATTGAGGTTATAAGTAAATATTATTTAGTCATAAATTCCTTTTTTATTAAGAAAAACTAAGTTGATTGTTTTTCAACTGTAAATCAGTATGTGAGGAGCTTAGTATTATACCGTGCTGTTCACCAAAATGTCTGCCAGGAAGCTATAGATACCATCATGTATCTAAACAGTCAATCTGTAGTAACCGTCGAAGTGAAAACGTGCTAAAAAAAACAACCTGCAAAAGGGTCGAAATTCTGGTTAACTATACGATGGCCTACTGAGATATAAAAGCTTTAAAACTGCGAAACTTTTAATGTGTTTCCTGGCACTTTGCAGTTTTGGCACTTAGCTCAGTATAGTACTAGGTGCCTCACTTAATGCATGATTTGCATGGTGATAACCTTTAGATAACTAAAAATAATTATGCTTTCAGATCCTCTGGCATCCTCATTACTGTACCAATGAAGGTTTTATTTATTGAGATTGATATTTTTTCTGCTTATTTTGTGTTGTTTACCCTTAGAGCACATACTCAAATTCTAGGAACATTTAAGATATTTATCTTCTCTTCTTTCTCAGGTATCATAGGAAATCAATAAAAAAATTTCATTGTTTTGTTTATGTCATTGTAATTGCATTGTCATTGCAGAGACTGTGCTTTGACAATAATAAACCTTTTTTAGAAAAATGTATTTTAAAGTGTAGTTTCATGTCTTTTTCTCAAAATGTCATTGGCAGGTATATGGTTAGCATGTTTTGTGGCACTAAATAGCCCTCAGTAGTGGATTGTTGAATGGCAAGATGTTACTGCTTTTATTGATATATGGTGATGCATGCTTAAACAGTGCTCTGTAAGTTATATGCATTTATACATTGTTTGATTATGCTATTGTGCTTGCTAGCTAGATCTATATCCTTGACGTGTATGAAACGTAACTCTAGTTGTGAAATATACATGCACTGACTTGTACTGTAATTTTTTTGAATTACTGTTATTTTTTATCAATAATATATTATGTATCTTAGTAGGTTCCACCTCTAGGGAAGCAATATTGTTTATTTTTCCAAGTGTATGCAAGAATATGTAATTATAGAATTTGTTAGTTCTCACTGTAACTGATATTCTGCTGGAATATGAACAGTACCTTGATTGTTTCATAGATTAACCAGATGCATACATTTCTTATGCCCTTAAATATACAAACATCTGATAATACACAAATAAATGCAATAAATTATAATCAATGCTGCTATGAACTCTTAATGTGCATTTTTTAAGCGAAATTTGAGATGAAAGTTAAGTTCAGTGCACAAATGTAGCACAAGTGACCAAAAGGGATAATTAAATAAACTGGCGTCAAAATAGATAGACAACAACTGCAACTTTTTATTAAACTTTTCAGTAACTATGAATAATAGAAGAGTGTCATTCTCTAGATCAGGGGTTTTCAACCTTTTTCTCCCCAAGTACCCTTTCAGGTATTCTTTATGTCAATCATGTACCCCCTTCCCTTTGTGATAAGTGGAGAAAAAAAAACACAGAAAACATTCCCTTGTGAATATTAGTAAATATGTAAGTGAATTAACTACATAACCGTCCTGCCTTGACCAGTAATATAGTAAGCACAAACAATTCCATTGAAAATTAAAGAAAAAATTCTTAAATCTTTTACTGTGGCTGTGCAGTATAAATTGCATAGTTAAGGAAAGAGCTGAAAAAAAAAAAAAAAAAAAAAACACTACATTATCATTACATCTGCTGCAAAGGGAATTAATGAGATGGCTGAAAATGCTTTTCCTCAACTAGTCTAGTCAGCCGAGGAGCAGTTTTAGCTAAAGCACATCAAAGGTTGGCTTCTGCTTTCAGTCGAGATCTTATTTTTTATTTTATGATCAGTAAACGTACCTCCAGACAAACCTCTTGCATATCCCCTGGGGTACTACGAGGAGCAGTTTTAGCTAAAGCACATCGAAGATCGGCTTCTACTTCAGTCGAGATCT
This sequence comes from Halocaridina rubra, assembly GCA_037179515.1. Taxonomy (NCBI): domain Eukaryota; kingdom Metazoa; phylum Arthropoda; class Malacostraca; order Decapoda; family Atyidae; genus Halocaridina; species Halocaridina rubra. Next base: position 137,030 of record JAXCGZ010022726.1, on the reverse strand, counting down.
TATTTTTTATTTTATGATCAGTAAGTGTACCTCCAGACAAACCTCTTGCATATCCCCTGGGGTATGCGAACTTCAGGTTGAAAACCCTTGCTCTAGGTTGTACATCTCTCTTCTCTGAATAGATTGCATAAACTATGTAGCCTCTATTTATAATATCTCTGGATCTTCTCTTAGTCATTGTTCATCAGCTGCGTATGTAGTAGAGGCACAATATATGTCAAGAGCAGTGAATATTAATGACATGTCAGAGACGTGTACATTTTGCAAATTTATATCATAATTTTATTAGTGTTGTCTGTCCCTTCGTTCATTCTCTGCTCTCAGTCTGCACTTGCAAGCTTTATAGTCTACAAAGCAATCAAAAACCTAATAGTTATTTCCCAACCCCTAAACACTGGAGACTGGGGCAACACTATGTTTTTATAAAAAGGTAAAAATGCATATCGGTTCTTAGGCACTCTCCAACAGCTGGGTACAGTCCTCTGGGCACCGTGGGTAAATATTTAAAAATTCAACCATTTGAAAAATAAATTATAAATGACAGTACACTCTTGATTATAATTCTCTGTAATGTGGTGGAACCTACATACACATACAGTATATATATATATATATATATATATATATATATATATATATATATATATATATATATATATATATATATATATATATATATATATATATATATATATATATATATATATATATATATATATATATATATATATATATATATATATATATATATATATATATATATATATATATATATATATATATAAAGTCAATTCATTGAAATTGCAAATCTTACTGATTTTAGGAAGTTTGAGATAACAGGGGTTTCACCTTATTTCTTGAATATTTAAACATTTGAGGTCTTATTATTACATAGAACTGAGTAAATTTGATTTTTTGCTGTTATTTAGAATTGAGCAACTTTGAATACTTGTTATTACTTAGAACTGATTAAATATGAGTTATTGTACGACTTATATTGTAGCCAGAGGAATTTCAGTTTTTTTATTTTTACATACATATATTATTTAAGATTCAAAATAATTTGTAATTACTGTATGCTTAATATTTAAAAGCTATGAGAAGGAAGCATATTTTATATTTAACTACCGATTTGGAAATGAATTACATTATTTATATTCTACTGTAATACTGCAAATGTAATATTCAATACAAAAAGATCAGTTAATTAAAACATAGACCCCAAATGTAGTGAATTAGAAATTAAAAGTTGCTTGTGAACTTAACATTGTCAATATACATTATTTAAAGATTTTGAAGAGGGTACTAAGTATTTTTATTTCGCAAGTCCTGTTGAATTACACATTGATGTTTCAGCCCTGCTGTAAGCAGCTCAATAGTATGTACTTATTCTTTCTTATAATTTCAGATTGGATCAGATCTTGGGAAAGCAAGGCTCGAAAGCTAAAGATGTGTACGAGTCAAAGATCTGTCTTGCATCTCGTATCGTAAAGGTGGAGAGACAGGTAAGGTGGTAGTAAAGAATCTATCTATCTATCTATATGCAAGAGCCATATTCCCCCTTATAAAGGGGTGGCTGAGCCAAAGCAAAATACTTTGACTCTTTGCGGGAAGAAATTACACAAGAGGCTATTTCCAGTACCCTCGCTTTGACCCAATGAGTCGACGTTTGCCACACTCAGGGGACATGGGGGAAGTATTTTTGTTCCTACTCCAAGGGGATAGTAAAATAAGCATGCATGGCTGGATAGATTGAAGAGATTATAAGTTTCCCCTATATCAGAATAAACTATGTAAGTATGCATAATATGTAATTAAAAAATTTTATGTTTGCAGAGATATATATTTGTCAACAAAGCATCCTGTGAATCTCAATATATATTTTTAAACATAAAAATGGCTCTCATGAAATCTTTTGAACATTGAGATATTTCTAATTCAAATGAAAATATTTTAGCCATTATCATGATCCACGAACATCAAAATTTAGTGTGAAGTTATTTTAGCCATTCCCATAATTTAATAATAAC
>JAXCGZ010022726.1:112500-132500 GCA_037179515.1 Halocaridina rubra | reverse complement strand
TCAGAAAATATTGATTAGCATGGCATTTCTATGTAAACGGGGAATTATCAGATGCTCTTATATACCCTTTACTGTAAGATTATATATTTATCATTAACTCCATTCCCCAGTATCTAGCTGTTACATCAAAGGCTGTGCTTACACCAAGCGAGTCAAGTCGCGTCAAGAGTCATTTGACAACACACCACAACCCATCGAGATACATGTTGTAACTTGAATCGACTCGACTCTTTTGATGTGAACAGTTTTTCTAAGGTCCATACAAATAAAATTTTAAACAAAGGTTGCCATTCATGGCATGTTGTAACTCTACTATTTATGCTGTGGAGGTATTGCTTTCAGAAATAATCATATTGAAAAAAAATATGTGCCGCATATTTTGGAAACCTATGTTGAGTCTAGACACGTAATTTTAGTGCATGGAGCACTTAATAATAAAAGACCCAAAACGAATACAGTATACCTCTTTGAATGAGTAAACTTAATTTCTTTCACCCTCTACTAACTTTGCAAGTAATATGAATCACCAAAGTTCACCCAGGAGATAATAAAGTTGCATTAAGTTTAGTAACAAGATAAGGAGCAGGTACAGTCCTTTATGTTTTCACAGTGTATATAAGAGCATTATATAAACTCCTACCAGCTTAGAATTAGTAGCTTAGATTCTTCAGGTCTTCAGAATAACCATTGTCAAATGGAAGTAGAATTTTTGAATTTGATGCTCTCCATTTTGTTCCAACCAAACATTGTTGGTTAACCCAGCCTAAGGAACCATAAGTAACTAGCACCAAAAGATGAAAGTCTTGCTATTTGAATTCATTTTATCACCTGCAGATATGATTTGCACTTGACATTAGTTCTAATTGTTTACCTTTGACAAATACAAAAAACATTTTAAGTTGGCATATGCGCATAAATTTATCTTGAAAGAATTTATCAAGCAGATGTTTGCAATTCACGTCAAAATCTTTAATTTAGAAAGAACTGCTGTCATTTCTATATATCCATGTCTTATATGAATGTCCATTATATGTTTTTTTTTCTATTACAGATGACGAAAGCAGTACAATAGCCAGTGAATGTGACTCCCTTGTCATATCTGAGGAAGACACTATTCGAGAGGAACCGGCGACCATTGCAGAAGAGAACGAGGTTTCCACGAGCTTTGTTATTCCCACCATCTCTGCCTCGGTTGCACTGGATTCAGTGTTAGAGGTCCCACCTCCAGGCATCTTGGGCCACCACTCGGAGATTAGCTTTCATCACAGTAGTTATCATCGCCATCATCATCATCATCATTATCCCCGTTATCATACTTCACCATCCTTGTCGCAATACACGCTCTTGCCCGTCCTTGAGCCACCCACAGCAGTCTCAGAAAACATAGAGCTTCAAGACACGGAAAAAACTAAGCTCTTGCCTCCAGAAATCGTCACCACTGTTCCCATGGAAGAATCATCTTCATGATGGTACTTGATATTCATTGAATTTTTTTGCTCAGGGCTTTCTGATTTTATAAGGCACCAACAAATGTGTGAATTATTCTCCTAAAAAAAACCTCATATCTAGAGAAACGTAAGATGATAACGTTACACTAGCTTTAATGTTACTTTAAATTAAAAGTTATACTAACTGGTTATCCATACACTTAGCTTAGACACAATCTTTTTATCTTCTACTGCAGCTATAAGAATATCACTCAGTACACAGCTTATCATCTTCTTAAGATATAAAAATGTAACTATTCCTTTCCTTGCCAACTATTGGTAACTCATTAATGAAATGTTGTAGACATATATAAATATTTGCCATAAAAATAGGTTGACTTAAGAGCACGGTGCAAAGTAGTTTATAATTCTTTACGACGATAATCTCATTTTCTAAGTCATTTGTACTGTGATAATTGCAAATGTTACTTGCACACTTAAATCACTTTCTGTATATCATAGGTACAGTATATGCGTTTTTATTTTATTAACGTATAGTTAGAAGACGAAGTTTTTTGCATTATTGTTTTGCATTTAATGATATTTTTTAAATGTGATTTTAAACGAGCTCTCATAGTTATAAGTAATTATAATATAGATCTTAGGTTTCGTCCAGTTATATAAAGTATTATAATGCAGCTGATGTAGATATATTATAAATAACTTTAGTGCTATTAAATACTATTTATTTACAAGGAAACTAAGTTTAAAGGAAATGGAGTTTGTAAGTACTGTATATGAATTCACACACGCATATATATATATATATATATAATTATTATATATATATATATATATATATTATATATATATATATATATATATATATACTGTTTACCATTTCCCGCCTACCTTGTGGGTGACCAAAGCAGGGTGGAAGGGGGGGGGAGACGTGCCAACCCTTTATCCCCAAGGAGCTGAGAGGAGTGGTTGAGGTGTGTGTGGATCGTGGTGAATGCGAATTTCTTGGTTCGGCCACCCCCTTTACAATAGGGAATTAGGCATATATATATATATATATATATATATATATATATATATATATATATATATAATATATATATATATATATATATATATATAATTCTGGAAATTATTTATATTTAAACAGATTCTGCCATCTTTTTGGGATGAAAACATATAGTGTATAATATTTAAGCATATTATTTCTATACATAATAAGAAAAGCAAAGTACAAGAATCATTATGGGAAAAACATCTATGGATAGGTAAACTTACTTAGGGAATACCTCTGAGGATAGGTAAACTCTCTTAGTGAGTACCTCTGAGGATAGGTAAACTTGCTTAGGGAATACCTTTGAGAACAGGTACACTTGCCCTGGGAATATCACTAAGGATAGGTACACTTGCTTAGGGAATACCTCTGAGGATAGGTAAACATGCTTTTAAATGAGATTGTACCAAGTATTTCTCCTTCAACTAATAATATACACTGAGACACAATATTTTGACCATTAATGCATCCTACATTAATTTGTGAATGGAATTTCTTGAAGTATCCTCAGATTTATATATGAAGTGACCTACTATGAAGTACTGTAATATTACTACTTTATCTGCTGTGACTATGTCTGTTACACTCAAGCCTCAATTGAATGGACCCCTAGTTAATGGACTTGGGATTTAGTGGACAAAATATGGAGCAGCAGATTTAGTATTTTTCAGTTGTGGCAGAGAGAGAGAGCACTTTGGGCTACCATTTTCTCCGTGTATAATAATGATAATAATAATAATAATAATAATAATAATAATAATATAATAATAATAATAATAATAATAATAATACTGATAATAATAGTAATAATAATAATAATACTGTAGTTGTATGAAAAAGTAATTTTACTCCTACTACTACAACTAATATTAATAATAATAATGATAATATAAGAAAATTATTAGGTATTCTCTACAGCTTGAGTTTCTTTGATAAAATTATAAGCAAGACCTAACACCATAGCAGCTTAAATGTCCAGGGGGGTGGTTTAGTTTAAGTTCAAATGGATTCAACTGAACATTGCAAATTGTAGGTCTAGCAGGCATATTTATGGAAGATTTGCAATTCATAGTTAATGTTTTTTGCATTTTTTATTTCTCCAGCATGTACACTGTAGGTACTTCCAAAACCCTTTGTGAATTCGTCTCTGAATCTACCACTGCTGCAGTGTTTTTTCTGTACTGCAGCATGTTATTTTTTCAGTTTCTTTCCTCCTCCACGTCTAATTCTAGCTCAGTATGTTTGACTCTCCATCTCCCGTTACTTATTCATGGACTGATTAAGCATACAAAATTGTGTAAAATTGTATTTCTGTACTCTTATTTTTACCTTGCATCACACACTTTTATTGACATGTTCTCACATGTCTCCATTTTTGTGAATATATCCCTTATTTCCTTCAACAATTTACCTCTCAACCCTTACATTTACTGAACTTACCATTTTGTCTTTCATCCTTATCTCCGTTAATAAGTACCACGTAAAGATGCTACTTTTCTATGCATGTTCTCCAAAATATTTGTAATGGAATATACCCATTTATTGCTCTTTGTTTCTCCCATACCCAAACCAGTCCATCAATACTTAAGTACTGACAAATATCTTCCTTACTGCTGCTATCCCTTGCTCAATTCAGGACATGATATAATGAGTGTTGGTTTACTGCACACATCCACATTCGCCACCAACACTTCATACACTTTCTAGAGCATTGTGGGAAAGCCCAGAATCGTAAGTGATCTTCCTTAACAACTTGGGGCTGTTTAGCCAGGCAGCTCAGGAAACATCAACAACAACTGTAGGATACTTGAAACATTTTATCTAATATTTTTTCTCCTTTAAAACAAAATAGTAAAGTCTTTTCCGGTCCTTCAGCACTTTTTTGAGGATTCGAGTCTGCAAAATACACACACTCCCTGACTTACGAACGAGTCAGGTTCCAGAAGTCCGTTTGTAAGTAAAATTGTTTGGGAGTTGTGTTTAGGTAAAAAAGTATTGTAAAGTACATACATATGCAGGCAGTACTGTACAGTATTTAGGTTAAAGGCACTTAACTATCACATAAAGTATGCAGTATTAATGAACTTTAATACAGTCATAATAATGTAATAATACAGTACAGTACAGCAATACATACATTGATACCTGGATAGATAATGGGTAGGTTTTTGTTCGTATCTGTGAATGTTCATAACTCGGTTGTTCGTAAGCATGAGAGCTTCTGTAATCTGTATGAAGCTGTCGAGGAACAAGATGCTAATGTATCATGATTATTCTGTTCCAATGGTTGTTTTTTAATTTTCCCACACTACAGATGCTGTACAGCTGTTAAGAGATGAAAATGCAAGCTGTACAAACCTTGTTTTATAGGATTATAGTGAAATGAGAATCAATATTAGTCCAATTGGTGACAATTCCTGAACCAGATTATTGGAGACAACCACCATCTGCTTTTGCCATAACACCTGAGTTTCTGGTATACTGCATCAAATTGTAGAAAAAAGTGATCCTCTTGTTATGTAGTTTTTTATTTAATTATAAGTGTACTCCTTGATTAATGAAAAATAAATTGAATTAACTGAAAGTGAAATATATTATCTTTACATTTAAAAAAAACTGTAATATTAAATGAATATGTAAGTAAGTTCTGTAGTGGTAAGTTTAGATAGTAAGATGGAACATAATATGATTAAATTCTTTTGGGTTATATTACAATTAGCAAATATACTGCAAATAAGTTTTGAAAGTGTACTGTACACCATTCAGTGGTATAAATTCTCTCCAATAAAGATCTGTTCTTCTATTTCCATATACCGTAATTTTCACCTTCAATTGTTTTGGATAAATTCATCACAGATTTTAGTATGAATAAGAAAACGTTCTGGAATTTATTTTTGAGAAGTGTTATGTTTTTCCTGACTTAGAGGTTTTTCATCTACTTACATTCACAGGTCCTCATATTTTAATTTTGATTTATATCACTGTTCATACATCATTGCATATTTATATAACCTTTTCTTGCAAAATATGCTAATCACTCTAATATCTTTATACATGATATATATATATATATATATATATATATATATATATATATATATATATATATATATATATATATATATATATATATATATATATATATATATATATATATATATATATATATATATATATATATATATATATATATATATATATATATATATATATATATATATATATATATATATATATATATATATATATATATATATATGCCTTAGGTATAACATAATAAAATATATATAACCAAAAATATGTCCCGTTTTGATGAGTGTTTTGTCAAAGACAAATCTCATGTTATAGTTTTCATCAATTTGCAGGTGTAAAAGAGGTGTGAAAAGGATAAAAGACAAATTAACTCCCAGATTATAATACTGGGTAGTAATATGCACCCCATCCCCACTACAGTATACTCAAACTTACCAATCATAGTTACTTTAACACTTCAACTTCTCAATGAATAGTTTTTTATAGAATGCCGTTTCAATAATCAAAATTTAAAACCAAACGTATTTTTGCAAAAACCTCGCTGCTTATTTTTATGCATAACAAAGACAAATAAACAAAAGACTTGTGGTTATTTTTCTTGTGGTGAGAGAAGAACTGATTTTTTCTTATATGCTATGCCGCCATGATTAAATTTCTGCAAGATATTTTGCTATTAAAACACTTTCCTTTTCATAGTGCTGTTAGTACTAAGCTTTCCTTTATTGACTATCCTTCATCTTATATATTGTTCTGTACTGACTGCAGTCATGATATTTTTATCTCAGAATGTGAGTACGGTATTATATAATTACTGCAGTAATTAGATTGGAATTACTTAATTAATCGATGTATAGTTTATTCATCCTTAATCCTCTAATTAATAATACTGATATCCTGAGTTGATATCCTAAATACATGCTTGCCATCCAGTAAAACTTTCATGATTTCTGATCCAAAGTGCTGGATTCATTCGCCAAGAATGAAATGCACAAATAGAATACGGTATGTCTATCCATGATGACTGCAATACAGGTATTTTTAAAAGAGACGGATATTTCTGAATATATCTTACACTGTCTTTAGTTCTAAAGTTATTTATAAGACCGTTTAGGTTTGTGAAGCTAAATTATTGTGCTCTTATGTACATTATCCGAATGGTTCTTTTAAGATAATTCATGAGTGTGCAAGGTTCCTCCAGATATACAATGGATGGCTTCTTTTTTTACATTTCACAGAATATCCACAATAATTTTTCCAAATAATAGAGATTGGAAGTTATTATTTTGTAATGCATTTTAAATCCCTATGACTGCATACTCACCAGATGTAATGTATGAATATTCTGACATGAAAGATTACTGAAGATGCATTAAATTATATCTCCTTATTTGTACAATGCACTTTCTTGCAGCTGTTTTACAGAAGAAAATCAGTAGCTCTAAACATTACTTCAGAGTTCTTGCTTTTATATACTGATCTGATATATACAAAATGCTATTCACGCTTTTCTTGTGTGTGTGTGTGTGTGTGTTTGTGTATCTTGTATGGTATTATATTCATAGTCTTTAATCTATGGGGAAATCTTACAAACGATATATGGCAACTGTGAAACAAGGTTTTATCACCTGCTAAGAAAGATAGAGTTTTTCCTCTTTTTAGGGTGATGTTGAACTGGCTATATTGGTGGAAGACATTCTCCCCTAATGTTTTTTTTTATATGATGATTATTTATAATGAAGCAGCTGTTTTATCCTAATAGATTTAAGTAATTAGTATCTCTTGTTTGCTCATGATTAATAATGTAATCTGGACAGAGTTTTTCATACAGTTGGAATTTGACTCATAGCTGAAAGTGCTATTAGGTTGAAATTATTGAAGCATTTTATTTACAAAAGAAAAATAATTTAAAATAATACAATATATATCATTGTTCATTAATAATTAACTTTCATTAAATTGGTTTTGGCTCTCATGACTTCTAAAGCTCTTTGATTTGAATTGCATTCTATTATTTTTGCCTGTTTGGAAACTTACTTCATATTTATTCCTTTGCTGCTTTGATACTCAAATATGAAAATGGGTAAATTATATTCGTACAGCTCTGCCATTGCATGGAAGCAAATTCTTGTAATCATATCTATGAATTTATTTTTACACTTTCTCAGTGTTAAATATTAAGTCTGTGCGTCCAGTCTGTACTTGCCACAAATGATAGGAATATCACTTCTCTTCAAGAACTAAATTATAATAAGTTGTTGCAGAATATGTTAATTTATTTTTCAAGTTGTTACAGTGGTATGAGAGGGAGATAATAATTGTATAAACAAGGAAGGTATGTCAATACTGTAAAAAAAATTACTTAGGGCATTACTATAATTAAGATAAAGGTCTCTAGTCCAATAAGTTAATATGTTGGTCGTTAATTTTAAAGTAATACAGTACATCAAAATCATCGTATATTATATTGTTACTCATTATATTTAGGCTTTAATATATTATTATATAGACAGACGAATGTGAATATATATTTTGTCACTATTACCAATCAAAATACTGTACTTTTTTTTTTTTTTTAAATTGTCCTTTTGAAGAAGTTTTCTTTAGCACTTTAAGTTGTTTTCTATTTATATATGTGTGTGTGAATACGTGTGTATGTGTGTGTGCGTGTGTGTATGTTTTAGTATATTTACTGTACTATATTATGCCGTTACCTCCATTCTTGTTTTTATCCAAGAGGTTGTGTAACTCACGTGTTAAAAATGCTTTGTTAATGATACCATTTTATTGCATTGCAACCTTTCGCTCTCTCAATATGATGTTCTTGGTTATGGCGACGACATATTAAAAGGATGTTGGATATACAACATATATTGTAAATATAATAAGATATATGATATTCATTGTTTGGTTATTGTATATAATATATTTGGCTAATGAAGACTTTGGAAAATTTGTTTTTATTCTTTTCCAGTGTAGTATTTAATAAGCTCATCTATACTAATGCAATTTCTTATGGTAACTCTTCAGAGAGTCTCAAGTAAACTTACTAATGGCCCGGTGATTATATGTAATTTTTATTTTTATCTTTTTTTTTACATTTTAAGGTATTTTATATATATATATATATATATATATATATATATATATATATATATATATATATATATATATATATATATATATATATATATAAGTATGAGTATACTTATGGATCATTTGAAGAAAACAGAATGCAAAGCTATCAATATGAGCAGTGCATAATTATAAACAGATAAAGGGGGTCCGGGGGCCCCTTTTTGGAATAGGGACATGAATGGTAATATAATATTACGTAATAATTGGTTTGGTTAGGTTCGAACCGTTAAATAGATTTTCATAAGGGAGAAAGTTCATCTAACGAGACTAAAAAGGTTCTGACCTTCACATGGTTGTCCCTGCCCACTAGGAAGGCACATTGTGTAGGTCATTAAATGTACTGAGTAACAATGCAACAGTACCCTAACTTGCTATTGTTTTATGTGGACGTCAGATAATAATAATAATAATAATAATAATAATAATAATAATAATAATAATAATAATAATAAAAGCATATATATCGGAAAGGAATGCAATTGACATCTGTACAACAACGTTTAAGCCAACGTCTGGCAGAGCTTCCACCTCGGTTGGCATGGCAAAGACAGGACAACAAACCTCCTTCTCCACAAATCAATAGATTTCGTTCACGTCCAATTCATATTTTTTCGTTCAAGTCACTTAATGCAGTATATATTATAATTGTTTATAACTCAAGTTACATAATGACAGTTTTATTTATTTTAATTGTTGTAGATTGTAATGTTTATGATGATAAAAAGTTCCCAAAATACTCATTTATTGTCACGTTAAATATTTTTATATATGAAACTAAACGAAATATTGCAAATGATTTTTGTATATGTAACTACGCATGGCAACGTGAGGGTCTTCATCCACATCGAAATAACAAGGACAGTGTGTGGTATGTTCCGGCATAGTGTGTTAGTGTCACTATTTCGTTATGTAACCAATAAACAGTTAACGAAGTTGTGCTTAATTCGTTATATGAATTCCATTGACACGTAATTATGTCATATTAGTAGTTACAATACAGAAGTGAATATTATTTAGGAGATATAAACCGTTTAAACCTAAAACAGAGTAAAACGTGGTTCTTGATTATTCGTCCATAGTCCGTTTTATATTTCTGGACCAAAAATGTGTTTAATATTTTCTTAATATGATCGAAAATAAGTAACGAAATTATGTTTATTTCGATATAGTAATTCCGTCACCATGCAATTAATTATTTGAATTTCATTTAACTATATAAATCATTTGAAACCTGGTTCTTGACTGCTCTAAATGTCGTTATATACTATAATATTTGTGCTTTAAATAACAAAATATAATAAAAGGATTAATATTGGAGAACTTTTATGCAGAATGACTAACTTCACCTAAGGGAAAAAAAAAGATTATATTTCTTTGTTGAAAATATTTATATAGAATTGCTAACCTCATTGAAGAGAGAAAAAAAAACTATATCTTTGTATTGAAAATATTAGTTAACCATTCTGTTCATCAATATTCGGAAAGTGTCATCTAAGTTCATATTTTGTTTGAAACTAAAAAGTGGACATTTGAACTGAAATGAACCTAATAATTGATCATATTTGGTGTGTGGAAGCAACATGTAACTTACAACTTATGTTTCTATGATGACCATTTTAAAAGGTAAGAACATTTCTAATTTAAAGTGTAGAGGTTTATTATATATATATATATATATATATATATATATATATATATATATATATATATATATATATATATATATATATATATATATATATATATATATATATAATACAGAAGTGTCAAACACCATGCCTCATATCTCCATTGAAGAGAGAAGATTGAGCGTCTTCTATAAAGGTAACAGATATCTTCTCCAGAAACAATGGTTTGGCTAGTTTTCAAAGGCCGTCATCCTCCGTCGTTAGGTAGTTAAGTAAACGCTCTACATCGTGGTTATTTGAGGCATGATGTTTTGAGACTTGTAAATTATTCAGTCCTCTCTGATGGTATTCGTATATATTATTTATTAAAAAATATTCTTGAATTAGAACACACACTCCATATCACTAAGTACAAAATGAAGCTGACCAGGATACGGGGATTTGCGAGCTTTGGGTTGTTTCCCGTAAGCACAATTAGGTAAGCACACACACACACACACACACACACACACACACACACACACACAAAAGAGCTTTGGGCTCTTTCCCGTAAACACAATTAGGTAATCACACACACACACACACACACACACACACACACACACACACACACACACACACACACACACACACACACACACACACAGCTATTGCATATATATATATATATATATATATATATATATATATATATATATATATATATATATATATATATATATATATATATATGCAATAGCTATATACATGAGCCATTTCCCCTTATAATGGGAGTGGCTGAGTCAAGGCAAAATATCTGACTCTTTGGGAAGAGAAAATATAGAGGAGGGGATTCCCAGTCCCTTCGCTCCACCCCATTTAGTTGACCTTTACGATATGCAGGGGAACACGGAGGAAATAATCTAGCCCCCTCCCTCAGGGGGTTTACAAACACACATAGGCATATATATATATATATATATATATATATATATATATATATATATATATATATATATATATATATATATATATATATATATATATATATATATATATATATATATATACGCACACTTTGAAGCTTCGTAAGCAACTTCTTTGCAAGATGTAAGGCAGTATTTGTTTTAGTGTTTGAAATGTTGATAACTGGAAATTGCTAAGCGAGGAGGTAGTTAATGTTAACCCAATTCATAGTTTTAAGGACAACTATTAAGTATCATTGAGTATGAAAATGGAACCGACCAGGAGACGGGGAGTTACGAGCGTTGGCCTCTTTCCCGTCAGCACAATTAGGTAATTGCACACACCGAGCAGGAGATTAGGAGTTACAAACATAGTGCTCTTTCCCGTAAGTTCATTTAGGTAACTACAAACACACTCACACACACACACGAGGAATACTTCTTTATTCCACAAATCCTTAAAAACACTAAGCGCGCGCACACCATTCATATATATATATATATATATATATATATATATATATATATATATATATATATATATATATATATATATATATATAGATAGATAGATAGATAGATAGATAGATAGATAGATAAAAGAATAAATCGGAGTATTTCGCAGAATTAGAGCGTAGCTGTAAACAAAACATTGAGGGAGGAGGGCTTTCACCTTATAATATCTTCGATCGGGTGTCATGCGGCAAGAATATACAGTCCAGGAGGGAGGGAACTGATTGACTGCACCCCTTCCCACCTCCAGATTAATGTTTCTGACCATCTGTTAACTCGGGAATGACCTCTCTACATACAAGGGTCGAGTCAAAGTAAAAACCGTGATGACTTTGCAGGAGAAAAATACAATGGAGGGGATTCTCAGTCCCCTAACTGCACCCCTTTTAGTCAACTTTTACGACACGCAGGGGAATAGGGAGGTGGTATTCTTGTCCCCTTACCCCAGGAAAAGATAGATGGAAGTACAGAGTAAGAGGAAATTCAACTCGGCAAATGCGAAAATAAAAATGTTTCTTCTATTCTCCTTCTTTGAAAGAATTTCATTTGGCGGTTGAATTTATTCTAACGGAGCGATACTTTGCTTTGGATGGTATTGGAACTAGCCTTAAAAAGTTTATATTTGTGATATGCTATGCTAAAAATACGCTAAATGTATTCGTATATTTAAGGAAGGATAAGTATTATTATTATTATTATTATTATTATTATTATTATTATTATTATTATTATTATTATTATTATTATTATTGCGTTTTATGTGTCACTATTAGTTCCCATTTGAGGCTGGTTAGAGACGGTTTGAAGTTGGGGAATTAAGATTGGATGCCATTTTTAACGGTTAGAGACAGTTTGAAGTTGGGGAATTAAGATTGGATGCCTTTCTTAATGCCCCACCGTTGGCTCGAACTGGGTCCTCACTTAGATAGTCCTCTGTCCCCTTTAGTTCACATACTCTTACACTTCATAGTCTTAATTATTATTCTTTGGGTAGGAGACAAAATAGTGTTCATAAAACTACTACTACTACTACTACTACTACTACTACTACTACTACTACTACTACTACTACTACTACTACTAATAATAATAATAATAATAATAATAATAATAATAATAATAATAATAATAATAATAATAATAATAATAATAATAATATTATTATTATTATTATTATTATTATTATTATTATTATTATTATTATTATTATTATTATTATTATTATTAATCTAGATGCCATTGCAACGCTGAAGTTAGCAGGAGTGCCACGACTTTAACAGAAAAGTAATATAAGAAAAATCTTCAGCTTTTAGTGCCGTTCCCCCTCGTGTTTTACACGTCTTGGACATAACACCTGTCGCCCATCCAGACAGGTGATTTGTGCAGCTTTTATTCTTTTTTTTATCAGGTAAAGATTACCAATCCCCAAAAGATTAACGAAACATGAACTAACCCCTTAAATTGTTGGGTTAGGATAGGTTAACGCCTAACCTAATAATTTGCAGGATCATGTTATATTCTGGAGTTAGCTAATGTCTACCTTATCCCAACTTTCTCTGCTAGTTCCGCTTGGGGTTAAGATGGAGTGGAGTATTATTGTCTCGCATTTGGTGCTCAAATTTTAAACTTTCTACCCCCTTCTCAGGTCTGTCATTTGGTGATCAATTTTGACCTTTATGTCTTTGTCATTTAACCTTTTTTTTGCTTCCCATGACACGTGAGAAATACGATAAGAATTTCTCTCCGGCACAAAACAATATATATTTTTTTTAATTTTCTTTCTGCTACACTCAGGGAAAAAGAAGGTCAAATTCTTGTCTGCCATATAGGGGAACTATTATTGATGATCTATTTATCTATACACAAGAGCCATATTCCCCCTAATAAGGTGGCATTATTTGTCTATATAGTTTCCATGGCTGGATTTGTGCCTCTGGAATATTCTTGCTCTTCTTCTTTTATCTGAGTTGTATCACTTCTTATCAATCTCGATTGGAAGACAGCCTTATATAAACTCTTCTGTTAAAAAAAAACAATTGGAGAAAACGAAATTATATGTTCATAAATCAATTAATTCGAACCACATAGAAATTTGTATGTCCTCAATCTGCGGAGAAAATCCATTGGAGGAGAGGATAAAATATGCATATTCTCTTATCAGTCCTTATGTGGCACTGATTGCATAGTAACTTATAGTGCCACTTATTCATGATAAATTGGTGGGGTTTGCTAAGAAGTTGCTAAAATATCGTTTTTAATGCTTCAAGGCCACGTTTACAATGTGTATATATTTTTTTTTTATGAGTGTGACACCGGGACAGGCAGAAACTACCCTCATCAATAAAGACCCGGGCACGAGAAAATATCAAGGCGAAGGAAAAGAAAAAGGTTAAGGACAAGGCAGATATGAGATAATGTCACACAAAGGAAAATGACAGAAAGGAAAAACAAAGTGCAGAGGACCCAGAGATATGGAGGACTAATCCCTGAGATGACGATAGATATGCTTTTTGAAGGATGAAAAGTCATAAGAATTAGGAAAGGCAGAAGGAGGAAGAGAGTTCCAGACTCTCAAGGTAGATGGGAAGAAGCAGTCACTGCACCGACCATTCCATGAGCTACAAAATCTCCACACAGTACCTGTAAGATGAGGCCGCTTAGCTAGTGTTACGCGGCCTCGGCGGAGGGAAAGGGATGCAACTCGCCAACTCATCAGAGCAGCGATGGAAGTAGTAGCAACAAAAAAGAGAAAGGGAAGATACCTTTTGGCGAAGAGAGAGAGAATCCAGATTAGAAGTAAGAGAAGGATCATTAATGAGTCTGACTTCCTTAGATTCAACCCTATCAAGGAGATAAGTATAAGAAGAAGCACCCCGGATGTGTGAGCAGTATTCTAAGCAGGGATGGATAAGACCTTTATAAATTTTAAGTAGCTGTAAAGAGGAAAATTAATGACAAAAACGAAACAAAACCCCCAATTTTTTTTATGAAGATTTAAAAATTTGGATTATGTGATTCCTCCAAGACAAGTTAGAGGCTATATGGATTCCTAATATGTTGCTAGAATTAAGAGGGTAAATTTCGTTAGTTTCGAAGACAATAGTGTTATCAGGAGGAGAAGAAGATAAAGAGATAGCCAGAAACTGTGTCTTTGAGGCATTGAATTTAACTAAATTTTGAGTACCCCACTCAGATACTCTTTGCAAATCGGAGTTGAGAGTAGAAGAAAGAGTGATACGAGACTGATTACGAGTAGCAGATAGAGGTTGAGAAGAAAAGGCAGAGGAAAAGTGAAGGGTAGAATCATCAGCAAAGGCATGAAGAAGAGAGGAAGATGGGGATTGTAGAAGATCATTGATGAAGAGAAGGAACAGAGTAGGTGAAAGAACAGAGCCCTGTGGAAAACCACTGGTAACAGAGAAAGGGCTAGATGTCACGCCATCAACAACTACAGATATAAAACGGTCAGTAAGAAAACTGGAAATCAGAGAACAGAAAGAAGTGGTAAAACCATTGGCAGGGAGTTTGGCCAACAGAGCCTTGTGCCAGACTCTGTCAAAAGCCTTAGAGATATCAAGGGCGACGACAAAGGATTCCCCATAGTTCCTCAGAGAAGATGACCATACATGAGTAAGATAGGACAGGAGATCACCAGTGGATCTTGCCTTGCGTAAGCCGTACTAGTGATCGAAGATAAGTGAGTTAGATTCAAGGCGTTTCAAGAAGTGGGCATGGAGCAAAGTTTTGAAAACTTTAGCAGTAGAGGAGGTTAGGGCAATAGGTCGGTAGTTAGAAGGAATAGAGCGGTCAGCCTTTTTAAGAACAGGTTGAACTAGAGCATGCTTCCAAGATGAAGGATAGATACTGGTTGACAGATTGAGGCGAAAAAGATGGCAAAGCATGGGAGCCAGTTCATCTGCACACTCCTTAAGGAACCTTTCAGGGATACCATCGGGTCCAGATGCCTTGTTCGTCTTTAGCGAGCGAGGAACCTTATGAACTTTGCGTGAAGAAAGGATAAGAGAGGGCCTAGGGTTAGAGAGGGGTAAAGATTGAGGAATAGGTGAGCTGGAATCGTTTATAGAAGAGTTGGCAGAAAATGAGAGCCAAAAAGAGTGGAAAGGTTTTTGGCTAAGGACCAAAAGCATTTGTCAGTGGGAGAGGATTTAAGGTCATCAACTTTCCTTCTTATAAAGGAAGCCTTAAACCTTTGAATCTGAGCAATACAGCTATTTCTAACTAATATATATATATATATATATATATATATATATATATATATATATATATATATATATATATATATATATATATATATATATATATATATATATATATATATATATATATATATATATATATATATATATATATATATATATATATATATATATATATATATATATATATATATATATATATATATATATATATTCAGACAAGTATTTGAATATTTTCTATCACTAAGACAGTATATATATATATATATATATATATATATATATATATATATATATATATATATATATATATATATATATATATATATATATATATATTAGGTTGTGATTTCACAGGTAGACGGTTTATGATATACTGATGCCTAGGTCTGATAAGGGTGATTTTCTTTGGCCGTCCTGTTTTCACAGTCATGGGAATATATATATATATATATATATATATATATATATATATATATATATATATATATATATATATATATATATATATATATATATATATATATATATATATATATATATATATATATATATATATATATATATATATATATATATATATATATATATATATATATATATATATATATATATATATCCTCCTCTCTTTACCACGCCTTTGCCGACGATCTTACCCTTCATGATTCCCCTGCCTTCTCCTCATGACGTTCGTCTGCTTCTTGAAATCAGTCTCATATCACCCTTTCTTCAACTCTTATGTCTGATTTACGGAGAGTACCTGAGCAGTACACCGAAAATTTAGTAAAATTTAACGTCTCCAAAACACAGTTTCTTGCTTTGTCATTATCTTCTCCCCCTGATAGCCGTATTTTCTTTGAAAACAACTGCAAGCAACGAAATTTATCATTTTAATTCTATAAACATCAGAAATTCAGATAGCCTCAAACTTGTCTCGGAAAAATCATATTCACAGTTTAAAACTGCACCTAAGAAGTAGGTATTTCTGTTTCGTTTTCTTAATTAATTTTCGTCTTCCCAATAACCAAAAATATATAAAGACCTTATCTATCCCTGCTTAGAATACTTGTCTCACACCTGGAGTGCTTTTTCTTATACTTATCTCCTTTAATAGAGTTGAATCTAAGGCCATAAGACTTGTTAACGACCTTTCTCTTACCTCCAATTTCGATCCTCTCTCTCTTTGCCAAAATGTGTCGTGTCTTTCTCTTTTCTGTCGATACTACTTCCATCGCTACTCTGATAAGTTGCCGAGTTGCTTCCCTCGCCAACTGGTGAGCCCCTGTACCACACACCAATTGACTTCGCTACCAGGTAAAATGTGAAGATTTGTAGCTCGTGGATTGGTCAATGCAGTGACTGCTTCTTTCCCTCCACTTCCAGACTGAAATTCTCCTCCTCCTTTCCTTAACTCTTATGACATTTCTTCATTTAAAAAAGTGATTTATTTTCATCTTTCCTCATGGCCTAATCTTGCCATACTCGTATTTCTAGGTCTTGATTACTTTGACTATTCTTTCAGCCTGTTATTTTCTTATTGTTTGTCATTTTTTTATTTCTGCTTGTTCTTAAGCTATTACTTTTTCTTCCCAGTATTTTCTTGGTACCTACGCCCAATGAGGGCAGATATCTATTCCCATCCCGAGTATCTCTGGATATTTAACATGCGAGCCTAGCATTACACAAGTTTCAGAGCACCAAGCAGCAAATGTTCCCATTAGATTGTATAGAGCCACCTCATGATGGAGGCTTGTAGCCTTCAAAAACTTGCACACCAAGTCTTCGGGAAACTTTTGCTAAAATCCAAATCTGGCTAAGAGATCTGTTACCCTTATGGGAGAAACTCTGTCTGTGCATTCTTCTACAGTAATATTTGTGGCATAGTGTTTTGAAACTTGTGTATCTTATGCACTCAGATATATGTATCTAAATATAAAGCTATAATATCAATGTTTCTCAGGCACTCAGTCTTGTTATTTGTGTATTTTCAGAAATGCATGCTGAATTAGCAATGTGAAGATGGCTGATGAAGAGGATTCTGATTACTGCCTGCAATATCTGTCTCCTCATGGTGTGAGACTACACATACAGTCTGTTAGAAAACGGACTCATCACACCAATCTTCAGTCAGCTTTCCAGCAGCTGGGAAAGCTCGTAGCAGAGGGAAGAGGTTCGCTTATTATTATTTCATAGCCTCAAGTGGCCTATTTACTGCCCAAAAATTGGTAAGATGAATTTTGTATTATGTTATATTTTAATTTTTCTGTTTTGAGACCATTTAATATTGCTGTCTAAATGGAGTTTTGCTATTTGAAGTCGAGGATCTTTTTCATATGTCTGTTTCTTTTACTTACTTGACTCTGTTCTTGCCCATGGAGACCTTATAGTATTGCCTTCAAACGGTTTTCAAGTATCCAGATATTCTGCTTGTTTTGGAACAAAATAGTCCTTTATATGTTTGTTTCTGTGACTCAAGTTGCTCAAATGTTACTTTGGTAACAGTAAAGAGACTCATCCTACAGCTTTCATTTCAAAGGACTAAAAATGTGTATTGATGCTTATACAATGAAGGATTATTACGTAGTTTTCTCTATTACTGAATATGTAGCACCTCGCCTGGTGCACATCTTCTCAATTGCTTGATTTACATATTGATCATTTATTTTATTTTTGTTTGCTTCTTGGCTGTTCATGTCGATATGAATGGAGAAAATGTATTTTTAACTCTCTCATTCTGTTGAATATGCAGTTTTTATTCCATTATATGAGGTGTTTGTACTATACTGGGCTAAGTGCCAAAAGTACAAATTGACAGAAAACGCGTTTAGAGTTTTGCAGCTTTAAAACTTTCCTATCTCGGGAGCCACTCATGTTATTTTGATGTTATACTTAAAAACAAGAAGAAGAAATTACGAGGGGTTACTGAGATTTCAAAGTCTTTAAGATTCGAAACTTTTAAATGTGTTTTCTGGCAATTTGTAGTTTTGGAACTTAGTCCAGTATAGTGCTGGGTGCGTAATGTATCTGGTTGTTAGCTACACCAAGCAGAGGACACACTATCAAACTGCTCAAAGGCATATTTTGTGCAGAAGTCAGGCGATCAGGATAAAAATTGGGCTTCTCTTTCTACGTGTAAATCTTTTGTTAAGCACCTTAGACATTGAACCGAAGGAAGGGGAACCCCATCTTTGATATTTTTCATGGTTTGAAGGAATCAAAACACCAGCTTTGGAAATTCTATATCTACTTTATGTTGAGATTTGTAGCTCGTGGATTGGTTGGTGTGGTGACTGCTTCTATCCTTCCACCTCTAGACTAGAATTCTCTTCCTCTCTCTATCTTCCCTTACTCTTATGACCATTCTTCCCTCAAAAAGCTGATCTCTTGTCATTCCAGGGCCTAATCCGGTCATATTTCTAGATCATTATTACTTTTGAGTATTCTTAAAGCTTTTCCTTTTCTTATTTTTTTTTTTTATCATTCTCTTATTTCTGCCTTGTTCTTGAGCTGTTACTTCTTATTCTCAGTATTTTCTTGAAGTTCGGACCCTATGAGGGCAATTTCTTTTGCCAGTGCCAGTGTCACGCTCATTAAAGAGATTCTGGATTAAAAGCAAGACTAAATCTTTCATTAAGAATCCTGATCTCATAAGGAAGAAGAATTCGTCTTCTGTCAGAAGAAATGCCTATTTCAATCTCTGTAGCTTTCCTCTGTTCTAAATTGTAACCAACTTTACTGGAAGAGATTGATGATAATAAAAGTTATTAATCTGTTTCAGTGTTTAATGACAAGACTCTTAGATTGTGCTGACTGGCCGATTTGAATGCTAGGTACGAAAGCTTGACTTTACTAAAGAATTTGCTGAACGTTAGGCTGCATAGTTCTACAAGAAAAACTTTATAGCTTCAATGGAAACATTCACACTAGAAGAAGAGAAAGTACTTATTGGAATTTTTTCAAGATGGAAAAAGTGCTCATATTTTGTGAAGGTATCAGAGATACTATTAAAAAGCATCTTGATCAAT
>JAXCGZ010022726.1:90000-100000 GCA_037179515.1 Halocaridina rubra | reverse complement strand
TCGCTTATGTCCCTTGCTTCTAGCAAAGATAGGTTCGATTATTTTGCTTTTTTTCTCCTTAATCAACTTCTTTCAATTTTGGCACCAACCCAAGAGCGAGTAATGCATTCACGGTATCTGTTCTTATCCTCTTGCGGTGTGTTTTCCCTTAGAGAGATTCCCAAGGTTCATTTTTTTTTTCATATATATATATATATATATATATATATATATATATATATATATATATATATATATATATATATATATATATATATATCATACAAAATGAACTTAGAATATTATACTACAGATTCTGTACTGTATGCTCGTTTGCCTCTCCAGACTCACTTGCCCCAGTCTCCTCAGACCTAGGTTCGAATTATAGGTGTTCTGACTTAAGTCAAAATCCACTTTAAGTCAGCTGTCAGGAACGGAACCCTGGGATATATGTGATTGTTTACCCTAATAAACTTACATATCAAATTTTGGTACCATGCTATTCCGTCTACCTTCTTCTTCCTTCTGTCTTCTCTAACTCTTATGACCTATCTTGTCTCAAAACGCTGATCTGTCGTTATCTCAGGACCTAATCTTGCCATATTTCTAGGTCTTCATTACTTTGACTGTTCTTTCAGACTGTCCTTTTCTTACTGTTTATCATATCAGTGCTTTCTTGGTACCCAGGCCCGATTAGAGTAGTTTTCTTTGTCTGTCCCAGTGACACACGTATAGAAATTAAAGATAACTTGTATAGCAGCCCTTCTCATGAAGCAGCTGGAGTTACTGAAACTAAACTGGGTAAATCCTTAATAGGTTGAACAAGTAGTAAGGTGTAATGTTGATTTATTATATATATATATATATATATATATATATATATATATATATATATATATATATATATATATATATATATATATATATATATATATATATATATATATATATATATATATATATATATATCCACCACTAAATAAAGAATTTGCCCTCATACATAAACAGTTTTGTTTTATCAAAAATCTGCCTTGAGGGCAAACATCAATAATGATTAACTAGGTCGTTATAAAGATTATCCAGAATCAAATCATGCATCAAAATTTTGCTAATTGATCGTTGGGACTAGATGATATCAAAGTTAAATTCTTTTCAAGTCGAAAGAATTGAAAAAGCCTATATATATATATATATATATATATATATATATATATATATATATATATATATATATATATATATATATATATATATAGAGAGAGAGAGAGAGAGAGAGAGAGAGAGAGAGAGAGAGAGAGAGAGAGAGAGAGAGAGCACCTAATAAGGAGGGTGGCTGAGTATGAATAAATTTGACTGTTGAAGGAAAATACAGAGGAAGAAATATCTAGTCCCCTCTCTCCGCCTCATTTAGTCGACTTTTATTGCACCTAAAGGAACACGAAGGAAATATTCTTGCAATTGAAAAGGTCAGATCCGGTAAAAAATACCTAACAAGGATGGCCTCAACAGAAATAAAAGACAAGCAGCAGAACTTTATAATATCCAATTGTTCTGCACCAACAACAAAATATTCTAAGTGGAAAGGATATTCCGACCTTTTCTACCCTATCCCATATAGTCGGTTCTTACTGAAACCTATGAAGAATGGAGTTGGAGTTGTGTGTGTGTGTGTGTGTGTGTGTGTGTGTGTGTGTGTGTGTGTGTGTGTGTGTGTGTGTGAAGAAAGAGAGAGAATTGACAAACCTGTGTTCGAGCCCACTGCGAGGCATTAGGAAGGACATTCACTTTTAATTCCCCTGCTCCAGCCTGTCTGCACCCACCCCATTCAATTTGAGATTAAGAGTGACTCATAAAGTATAAAGCATTCTCTGTTTGATGTAAGAGGCGACAGAAAGCGATAAGGGAGAGGAGGGATAGTACTCCCATCCCTTTTTTTTTTATTTCTCGATACTGAACTGTTCATGGGTGGGGAGAGGCCTGAAAATTGCAAAATGAAGTACTGGTGCCTCCCTTTTTTATTCAATTGGCAGCCACTGAGCGATCTTTTGCTTGGATATGGAGTCATTGTGGAAGAGAAGAATATATATATATATATATATATATATATATATATATATATATATATATATATATATATATATATATATATATATATATATCGTGTCCAGTCGTTTGAGCGAAGTTAAAATTGTGTGCACTTTGAGTCATGTCAGTTTGAGCGAACCTTAAACTTTTTTTTTAAAGACACTTTGAACGAAGTTGATAAAAATAAAAATATACTAGGAATCTACAGTTAGGTTAATAATTAACCTTCGCTGAAATTACCATTCTCTTAATGTTTCGCTCAGAATAACTTCTCTCAAAATGAATGAAACTATATATATATATATATATATATATATATATATATATATATATATATATATATATATATATATATATATATATATATATATATATATATATATATATTGTTATTTACTCATTATTTTATTAACTCTTTACCAATTTGAACAAAATGAACTGCTTAAAATGTTGAAAAAATATTTACTAGAAGGATTTTTGTTGAATTTATTGTCTGCATTTCTACTTATTTTTGTTTGTATGTTATCGCCAGAGAATCTGAAAAGTTGAATCTGGTTTTGTTTATGATCTAGACCGCATGTGGCGTCAGTGCCACATAGGAAATCTTTCATCCTAAGTCCGGCCAAATGTTCTCTTCAGAAATATCAAATTTATCTTTTCAAATATGTCAAATATACCTACATGATATTTCTAGCTACAACAGTTGTATGCCGGCAATATTTAAAGAAAAAAAAATAAACATCAATCTGGCCCGCGGGCCAGATTTATATATAGTTTTTGTTTATTTTTTTTTAGATATCAAAATTCAACGGCTGTTGCTAAAAATATTATGTAAGTAAATTTGACATTTTAGAAGTGAACATTTGGCCCGCATTAAGATCCAAAATACTTTAAGTGGCCCATAAGATCATAATTGCCCATTTGTGGTCTAGAAAACCTCCTTCCTCATTTACATGTTACTTCATCAATTCTTTCAGTTTTTGTACAAGTTCAAGAAAATTTGCTGGCCTGGTTTTAGGCTCCTTCGATTTAATGAATTCCCATTAAAAAAAAAAATGATTTGAGGACAAGAGGAAGGCCATTGCATGTGGGAGTGAATCTCGACCCATCTAAATTTTGTAGATATTCAATTAAGTCCCTGAAGAACTTGTCATGTCTGTGCTTTGGAACATTATCTTTATTGAAGATTACTCGACTTCTATACCACGAGTTTCGGCCTTTGGCCAAAAATTTCCTCTTAACCCTGTTCATTTTTTTTATTCACTCGTGATGTTTTCTTCTTAAAACAGGGCCCCAAAATGGTTTTTGTTCAGTTTAGAGATTATTTTGTTATCCATGTAGAGTTCGAAGCAGACTAGTAATAACGCTTAGGCTATGATGATTAACACCTCCAATTTCTAATTCTGCCTTGTCCTTAAGCTGCTCCTCTTTCATTTTCCCAATGCTTTGTTGGTGTCCAGTCATGATGAGGACAATTTTCTTTGCTCGTCCCGGTGTCACACTCATAAACAACTAAATAGAAATGGCCTTCATCAGACCAAATACGTAAAATAGCGTGCTTGGAATCTTTGTCTGTTTTGGAAAGTTCCCCGTTTGCATATTGCAAATAATGTGCTTTTTTTCATGTCAAAAAGTCTTTGCATTATTTGCATCTTGAAAGCATGCTATTATCCATCTTTTATAAACCTCTTGAATAGTACCACAACGCGTATTGATGGTCCGAGTCGCTTGCCTTATTGATGATTTTTGGATTGTTACGAAAATTTTCCTAAATTTCATTCTCATTTTTTCTTCTTTTTTGTGTCCTTTTTCTTTTTACTACCTGTATCCATAAAATATTTTGAGACCTAATGCAAAATATCTTTTAACAATATTAATACTGTTAGTCCTTGCCATGCTGAAATTATTGCTCTATGCAGTTGCATTCTCCGTTATCTCAATTTAGGAAATAGATTTGTCAGAAAAAATAATTTACAAAAATATCTAGAACAAAAACCTTCTTATACCAGTGGTATGATGGGTCATGTTTTGCTATAAGTATTTCAAAAATTAAAGAAGTTTTACGTAGCTAAAAGGTGTGATTACCTAATTGTGATTACCTAATTGTGTTTACTCTTGTGTGTGTGTGTCTAATAATATTAACAATATTTATGTGCATCACGTGAAGTAGATTCACGATGGGGAGACAAGACTACCACTTCCGTGTTCCCCTGTTCGTCGTAAAAGTTGACAAAAATGGGACAAAGCGTGGGGACTGAGCATTTCCTCCTTTGTATTTTCCTTCTATAAAGTCTGTTTTATACTTTGACTCAGCCACCTCCCTCGTAAGGGGATTAAGTGTTTTTGTGTAGATACATACATACTTACGTACACACACACACACACACACACACACACACACACACACACACACACACACACACACAGTTTACGTGACCTATAATGTCAGCTGCAAATGGACTGTGATGTACTTCAGTAACAATTCACCGATACTTAGAATGGCCTTGAAGAGCTGGAAGGGGGAATTTGAGGGTATGTTCGATATAAAGTGGAGGAATGGGGGGAGTGGCCACTGTTAGTAGAGTGCTATGGATTGATGAAGCGTTGTGGGGGTAGGGATGTCTGGGTGGGAGGGAGAGGGCACTAGAATTACTTGTTAGTTAAGGAAAGTTCCATTCGCTTGGTGTACATGGATCAAGTTAATATAACGAGTCCCTGTACATCAAATAACCCCGTACATTCTCTGGTAAGTTTGGTTAGGTTATTTTAGGTGAGACATAAACCTAACCTTATCTGACCTAACTTAGCCTGCCTAAGACTTACCTAACATTTTACGGGGTTTCTTAATGTAATGAGTTTTGTAAAGGCTTTTACAGACATAATTATTTACCAGATTCATGTATGGTACACTAAGCTATTTACTGGGTTTAATTTGATGTCATATAGTATAATATAACTTAAAAAAAAAACATAAAGGTGTTGGAAAGCAATCAATTTACCAATCAGAGGGAATTTTCTGGCCTCATCATGCAGATAATTCTGCTTTTCTTGTCTCATAAAAGCTAGATATAAAAGAACTCATTTTTCCATTCCTCTCGAATATTGGATATCAAAGAGTATTGCACCCAAGGTTATTTCGACAAGGCAGGAAAGATGAATAAATAATGGTAGTTTGTGTTTGGTATCAAAAATGAATTATTAATGTGATAGTCTATGGAGCATGTGATATATTCTAATACCTTCATTTGTACTATTACTATTAATAAGTATTTAAATATTGTGTGTGTGTAGCCTTCGACTCAGGAAGTGGCAATCTCATTTTTGATCGAACAACAGGGCATTAGAAAGGGTATTCTGCCTTACTTCCCCAGCTCTAGTCTGTCTTTTTCTCCCCATTCTAATTGGGATTACTTGTAGCTCATAAATCGGCCAACTCTTCAATGGGGCTGTTTGAGGCATAGTGTTTTGAGACTTGTATAAATTGTGCAGTTCTCTTTGAGACTATGCTCATATGTTACGTATCCAGAGATACTCTTGCTTTATATATATACATACTCACAGATATATAAGTACAATCCTTATTGATCTCATTCCATTTATTAATCTCTATTATACTGAGAAAATATATCATGACATTTCTGCTTGACCTTTCCTTTTTAGTCTCAAGGTTATGGTCACTTGTCCTTGCCATTTGTTGATAGCACTGTTTTAAAGGTTCTATTCAAAAGCAAAATTAGAGAATTTTTTGTGGAGTTTGGTGATATTTTTTTTTAATATGTGTGACCCTGGGACAGGCAAAGAAAATTGCTCTCATTGGCCCGAGCACCAAAACAACATTGAGAAGAAAAATAGCAGCTCAAGGGCAAATATAGAAATAAGAGCATGATATATAATTAGAAAAGTACAGGCTGATAGCATAGTCCGAGTAATGGAGACGTAGGAATATGGGTGGATTAGGCCATGAGATGATGATAGATCCGCTTTTTGAAGGAAGAGAGGCCACAAGAGTTAGAGAAGCTAGATGGAGGAGGACAGTTAAAGAGTCTGGAAGTAGAAGGAAAGAAGCAGTCACTGCTTGAGGAGACTGCAAGTTAATATGGAATAGACTTAAGGTAATAAGATGCAGTAGAGAAATTTGAGTGAAAAGTATGAAAACAGAGATTGTGGACCTGGTACATGAGATCAACAGCTTTAGAGATTTGGCGAAAAGTATGACTGCGAAGTTAAAGGGCTTGGTGCATGCTACCTTTCTTCGCTACTGATAAAAGGCAGGTCCCAAGTCTAGAGGAGCTCCGACTGGAATGTATGGGAATAATTGTTTCCGCGTTGTTGAAGTATGATTGGAAGTGAGACCAATATTCTGAAGTGCTGAATGTGGGTGAGACATAGAAATTAATGTTTTTCAGATGTAGTGATTTCAAGATATTTGTTCTCAAATGGTTCCACAAAGTTTGAAAAATTATATAGTTAATGAGAAAAGTGATAACAGGAAGCGTTTGATGGAGTGCATTGAATACAGACAACTTAGATGGCTTGGACATCTTGAAGGGTTGGATGAGTAAGCTCTATGTAGAGGAGCTACTGGTTAATTTTCACGTCTTCACTTTAAAGGTATACCAGGAGAATGTTGGAATGGGATGGATGAAGTAGTTTTAGGGTAAATTTTAATATCTAGGTAGATGATAGGCATGTATGCAAATGAACTGGCACAAATTGAAATACATTTCCATTGAGCGATGCTAAGGGCCTAGGAAGGGCTCTTGGTAAACTGGAAAACCTAGAGGCATGAGTTTTAAATTTGTCCATGCATGCACTTTGCTATCACATTTTAGGGCATGGTTATGCATGACAGTGAGCTGTCGATTATGATTTGAGAGATTGCGTGTGAACCTGGGTTATAACTTAATATGTACAAGAGTTAGGAGTAGGAATAGCTTTTATTAGCCTTGTGACTCCAGTAGAAGTTTCAGGTCTTGCTCCATCATGTTCACTAAACTGTGAAGTTCTCATCGTCTGACCTATGTTTGATTTCTGACCAGAGGAAGAATATGTGATGTAGTATATGATTCAGAATGCATATGGCATGCTTATATTCTACTTGTTAACTCAGTCTGTGATGGGGATGTGAATTCAGTGGGTGCATTTATCGCCAGCGGATCGGAAAAGTGATAGAATTTCAGAACAAATTTCATTAGTGCTCTCTGAAACTCTCTGAGAATTCAATGTGCAAAAATAATTATGGACACTTTTTTGTATTCAGGCTTTATAGGGCCTAGCTATGCGTTCCCATCAAAGGAGATTTAAATTATTATTATTACTATTACTATTATTATTATTATTATTATTATTATTTTCATGATGATGATTATTATTATTATTATTATTATTATTATTATTATTATTATTATTATTATTATTATTATTATTATTGTTGTTGTTGTGTTTGTTTTTGTTTTATTTCTTGGTATTGCTGCTGTCATAATTTCCCTATGGCAGTGCAATGTTATTTTCATCATGAATGACCTCATCGTTATCATCATTATCATTAAAAATGAAGAGATTGATCCTTGTATTTGCTACTGATGTTTCTAAAATTAGTTTTCAAAATTTCTTTGGGATAAAATAGAAAAATACATTTTTTAAGCTTCACGAGTCGATTTTCTGACATCGATCAAGGTAGTTTTTTCTTAGATAATGTCATACTCTGATATATGTATCAATAAGTAATTCAAACCTCATACTTATTATGCTTACAATGTCAGAGAGACATCATGAGGACCAGCATGCTCCTCTCAGCCTCTCTCTCTCTCTCTCTCTGCTCCTCTCTCTCCTCTCTCTCTCTCTTCTCTCTCCTCGTCTCTCTTCTCTCCTCTCTCTCTCGTCTCTCCTCCTCTCCTCTCTCTCTTCTCTCTCGTCCTCCTCTCTCTCTCTCCTCCTCTTCTCTCTCTCTCTCTCTCTCTCTCCTCTCCTCTCTCTCTCTCCTCTCTCTCTCTCTCTCTCTCTGCTCTCTCCTCTCTCTCTCTCTCCTCTCTCTCATCTCTCTCTCTCTCTGCTCTCTCTCTCTCTCTCAATACTTCCAAATATAAGGTAATGAGAATGGGTACAAGGTGCAAGAAGGCCCAAGCTTGGACTACTCGGTGGCTGGAGGTAACAGACTTCAAGAGGACAGAAAATGAAGAGAGATCTGGGAGTAAAGCATACTGGCAGACTTTGTCTCCAGAAAATACATATAAATGGCATAGTAAGGGCAGCATATGCATTCTTATCAAATGTAAGGGCAGCCTTCAGGCACATGGACAAGGAAATGTTCAGAAATATTTATGTAACCTATGTGAGGCCAAAACTCGAATATGCAGCCCCCCTTTTGGAATCCGCACTTGAAAAAGCACATAGCTAAGCTTGAAAAAGTTTCAAAGACATGCCACGAAACTGGTGCCAGAAATACGCAATCTCAGTTATGATGAGAGGCTGAGGGAATTAGACTTACCATCACTCGAAGCTAGAAGAGTGAGGGGGGATATGGTGGACAGTCTTTAAATTCCCTTCATGGTTATGATAGAGTGGATAGGGATCGATATTTTGATATGGCTGGCTCTAGAACTAGAGGTCATAGTTTGAAGCTTCGTAAGAAAACTTTCTTCGCAGGGATGTAAGGAAATACTTTTTCAGTGTAAGAGTAGTTGATAATTGGAAGTTGGCTAAGCGAGGAGGTAGTTAATGCTATCTCAATCCATAGTTTTAAGGACAGATATGATAAGTATCACTAAGTCTAAAATGGAACCGATGAGGAGACGGGAAGATACGAGCTTTGGGCTCTTCTCCCGTAAACACAATTAGGTAATCACAATTAGGTAATCACACACACATTCTTAAATGTCAAGGGACATTATAAAATAGTCTCTCTCTCTCTCTCTCTCGTCTCTCTCTCTCTCTCTCTCCTCCTCTCCTCTCTCTCTCTCTCTCCTCTCCTCTCTCTCTCTGCTTCTCTCTCTCTCTCTCTCTCTCTATATATATATATATACTATAATAGATATATATATATACTATATATACTATTAACTATATATATATATATATATATATATATACTACTATATATATATATATATATATATATATATATATATGTATCCAGGCTAGGAATCAGAGCTCACCGATCTTACCAAGCCTCTCCTTCCGATTTAACTCGCTCTGCTTTTATTATAGCTAGGAATTGCTGTACAGCTCAGATTCGAAGGTCTAGGGCTTCCTTTATAAGAAGGAAAGTTGAATGACTATAACTCCTCTCCCACTGACAAATGCTTCTGGTCCTTAGCCAAAACCTCTCCAAAAACTTCTGTAACTCAAGCTTTCCCCCTCTCATTCGTTCTGATGGTTATATAGCTTGCTCTCCCACTGACAAAGCCACTCTCTATGGCTGTCATTTTTCTTCCAACTCTTCTGTCAACGATTCCAGCACACCTGTTCCTCAGTCTTTTCCCCTCTCTAACCCTGTGCCCTCCCTTATCCTTTCTTCACGCAAAGTTCATAAGGTTCTTCGCTTGCTAAAAACTAACAAGGCATCTGGTCCCGATGGTATCCCTGCAAGGTTCCTTAAGGATTTTGCAGATGAACTGGCTCCCGTGCTTTGCCGTCTTTTTCGCCTCATTCTGTCAACCAGTATCTATCCTTCATTTTGGAAGCATGCTCTAATTCAACCTGTTCCTATGAAGGGTGACCGCTCTATTCCTTGTAACTACCGACCTATTGCTCTAACCTCCTCTATTGCTAAAGTTTTCAAAACTTTGCTCAATGCTCACTTCTTAAAACGCCTTGAATCTAACTCACTTATTTCCGATCATCAGTATGGCTTCCGCCAGGCAAGATCCACTGGTGATCTCCTGTCCTATCTTACTCATGTATGGTCATCTTCTCTGAGGAACTATGGGGAATCCTG
>JAXCGZ010022726.1:77500-85000 GCA_037179515.1 Halocaridina rubra | reverse complement strand
ATTCATCAGGAATGTAACAATATCAGCGACAGCAACTTTTCAAAATATGCATTGTCTTTGGAGTATAAAATATTGTCAGAAAGTATGGAAGTCACAATTGCTATTCTAATGAGAATTAGCATGATAAAATTCTCCTACCTTTTTTAACTTATTATTTCTCTCTCTCTTAGTCTGTATTTTCTTTTTTCTTTCTTCTAGGGTTTGGTTCAAGAATCCTACCTCCTCGTACTCATGTTTGTCTTAATTAGAATACATTGGGAATCTCCCCTTCATATTTTCCTCCCTCAGAGAGTGAAACCATTGCTTTTATTTGATCACCCTCTTATGAGAGGGTGACCAAATATTGTATATATGTAGATGTATAAAGGTTTCCATATGTAAGAGTATTTCTTTTTTAGAGCATTAGGAGGACCTCATGAAGAATTGGGACCTGTCTTATATCAATAGCGAAGAAAGGTTATGTTAGGATAGGATTTGAACTTAAAGACTAATCACAAGTTCTAGCCAAACTTAACCTAACCTAACCTAACCTAACCTTTCATTACTATTGATAAAAGGCACGTCCCAATTCCTCATGAGCTCTCATTAGAATAAGTAATGTAGATAATTTATGCCATACTTGTATAAGGTGGTGATTTTTTCTAAAGCTACTGTGTGGATATACACAAATTCCAATCCCTTCCCTGGTTTGCTTTCCTTCAGTATAATGACCATGCAATGTATCCATTGTAATTTTTTAATGTATTTATTTCCAGGTCTGTCACAGCATCCGGTCCACAACACATCTGAATGCGAAGATCTAATGGACCGGGGCTGGAAGAACCGTTCCACAGGGTCTACGCTAATGAACGCTGACTCCTCCAGATCTCACTCCATATTCACTATTACTCTGGAGATGATGGAAACTGCAGGGGAGTCTGATGCTATCAGAAGTGGCAAACTTAATCTAGTTGATTTGGCAGGTTCCGAGAGACAAGCTAAAACAGGTTAGTCGGTTTGATTTCCAGTGTTTAGATATACTGTGTTCATAGAGTTTTAAGATAAGTTGCACGTGGTTGTTGTTGTTCCTTGAGGTGCTTGGCCCAGCAGCCCCAAGTTGCTATGTAAAATCACTGCCGATCCTTGGATATCCTCCAGAGCTCTAAGAGTGTATAAAGTGTTGTTGAAATATGTGGTTGTGTGCAGTGTGGTCTCCCATATTGTATTTCTTGGGTTGCTCAGTGTCTTTGGCTAAAAGGAGTCTTTGAGAAATGACCATTAGAGATTCATTTCTCTGTGTAGAAAAACTTGTTTTGAGAGTAGTGTGTTGAGAGATGAGATAATTACACAGATGACCGAAGCCTCTCCCAGGTTCTCATGCGCCCCGTGAGGGACAGGGGTTTGTTTCTTAAGATTAGCCTCTTCAGCTACAACTCTTCTGATTTGCGGCTTTTGGAGGGTGAACTCACCACGAAGACACTGTCACTCCAGGTTCCACTTGAATGTGATTGTCATGTATATCCTGCTTATGGACTCATATTTTCGACATTTGACATCTTTGCATGTAAATGTTATTCCTAAATTTTATTTTCCATTGATAGGCGCTTCAGGAGATCGTTTGAAGGAAGCTACCAAAATCAATCTCTCACTAAGTGCTTTGGGGAATGTCATATCTGCTTTGGTAGATGGTAAAAGCAAACATATCCCTTACAGGGATTCCAAACTCACCAGATTATTACAGGTACGATCTTGAAGTTCATGGTTCTCTCTCTCTCTCTCATGCATTTACTATACGAGTTGTTTTCTTTTTTTGAATATTAATTATGAGAATCCTTACCTTTGTGGACATTAGCAATTTTACATACCAATTCAATGTTTTGTACTGGCTAATGAATTTCCTTTTAGAATGATCATTGATGAGATGTAGCTAACGTATATGCTTCTATCACTCAAAATTTTTCACTTTGTACATTATATACGACGAATACGTGATAAAATCAAGATGATATCAAAATGAAGGAGATTTAAAGAAGGAATTAGGAGACTGTTTAAAATGAATTTTTCTAGTTTTTTTATAGAATAACACAAGGATTTGGGTTACTTTTGGAAGGTGAATATCGGCACAAAACTATCTGACAGTATCGATAAGAATTATATTGATAACAAATAATGTGGGACTTCATGCTATGTTGTTTCATGTAAATACAAATTCTTGTCAAAGATTAGAAATTTGTGAAGATGGCCAATTCATTAAGCTGGCTGTTAATGAGTTCGCACCGAGTCTTACTTATACCCAGTCTGGTATCTGTGCACATTAGATCAAGTACTGACAGTGTTAGTTAAAAAGTGTGTTTGAGTTTTATTCAAAAAGTGAGATGCTATATGGCTTAAATGCTTTGAATTTAACTTTTGCTTATATATTCACTTGAAGTTATTTTTCAGGACTCCTTAGGGGGTAACACAAAAACCCTGATGGTAGCGTGTTTAAGCCCGGCCGACAATAATTATGACGAAACACTCAGCACCTTACGGTACGCCAATCGTGCTAAAAATATCAAGAATAAACCGAAGATTAATGAAGATCCCAAGGATGCAATGCTTAGAGAGTATCAAGAAGAGATTAGGAAACTCAAGGATATGTTGGAAAAGCAAGGACCTCTTGAAACAAGTGAGTTAGAAGTTTGGCTACTTTTTTACTCACTATTTTTAGTATTATAACCATGCTTGTTAATTGCAGCTTTAGGTTCCCTTTGGATTGAACATGTATAAAAAGCTTTCAGTTATGGTTAAAATGTGATGTGTGTTTTGTTATCAGTAATTTTGACATTGTAGTGACCGGTTTATTATAGAGGAAAACTTGAATGAAGGTTATCTGATTTTACCAGTTTCATGTCATGTTTAAAAACGTGGCATTTTATAAATATAATTTCGTTGAAATGGGAATGACTGGAATAATATCTGTTGTCTCTTAACGTAGTTACAAAAGTGTCAACAATACAGAGAGTCTCAGTACATTTTCAGTTCAATAGAATTAATTATCTCCTGACTCTCCAGTGACCAGTAAGCGTATTTTTTATCATTTCACTTAACCCTGCATAGCACTTGGCACCTCATATAAGAGTACAATTCCTTAAGAATACAATTTCATATACAGTACAGCGTATACAAATTAGAAAAATAAATTCGTGTTTATGTGAGTACAAAGCACTGTTTTTTTTACACTGGGCTGCAGAATTCATAAATAAGAAAAATGTTTGTACGCAGAGGTAATTACTTGGCTCAGATTTCCTGTAATGCGAACTAAGAAATGTAAAGACTGTAAACTGCAAAATGAACAGCCAAGTATTTGTGAAAGAATAAGAGAGCACTACAAAAATAACATTGGCTTTGATGACGTCTATATGAAAAGTATTCTGTTATCTATGGTATTAATGTATGCGAATTAATGAAGATTTTAAAATAAGGGTAGATAGAATGGGAGAGATGAGTTATAGGGTGACAGTAATGTGTGAAACCTTTGAACCCTGCCAGGGACTCTGGAAAATAAAGGAAATTCAGGATGGGAGATTTAGATAGAATCAGGAGAGTGGTGAGATGTTACGTTGCGCATTGTGTAGGCTTAATAGTCATGATGACCTAAAATTTAAATTGTTTCCAAGGGCCAAACAGTATGTGCTTTGAAGTTGTGGTTACTAGATAACTTTTTTGTCTAAACTTGCAGTAGTGCTTGGCAGTATAATCCTTTTCTCCAAAGGAGAAGGGGATTATATCTTTCTAAGCCAAAGAGTGGTGTCAGAATAAGCTTTCTCTATTTTTGCCTGTAGATAGTGTATATAGTTATGCTGCAGCTCTAAATTTTGTTATTTGTGTCCTGGAATTTGGCTCATTTTGCTGCAGTCATTTTTTAAATTTCTTCTGCAAATGTATTTTTTATTATGAATATGATGTTCTGTCTGTTTCTACCAGGTACCCAATGGTTTTAGACATCCTGGAAGCCGGGATATTTTATGCTCAGTGTTTCCTGGAGCACTTTAATGCCAATTTTTCTAATTGGTATTGCGGTCCAGACATTAAATTGATCTCTAAATTCTTTTGTATATTCCTATAGAGGATTTTAAAGTCTTGGATATCTGGCTTCTTGGTATTTAGTTTTATGAGGAAGAGGAATGGGAAGTATGACGATTTCTGGAGCTATGTAGAGTTTAAGCCTTTGAATGTTTGGTTACTTTATGGCCAGTGAAGGGTTAATCAATTCGTTCATGTAGAAATTTCAGGTCTTCCCACCAGTCTTGACCCCAACATCCCTAAGCATGGCACTGATGTTTTGAACTCTTTCAGGGGATATATAGTGGGGTTTTTCAGGCTGATAGGCTGTGATTCTTGGTATTAGACGTATGCTTATTGGTTTGGGAAGAACACCGAGATATTGGATGATATTCAGAGACTGGAGGCCATTGTGTCACTCAGGGGTCACGAGAACAAGGGGAGGGGAAAGAACAGGAGCTGGAGCAGAGACAGGAACAGGCAAAAAGTTAGGAGTTGGACCAAGATTAGGAGTCTGTGAGGCAGGGAAAAAAGGAAGCTGATCAGGGTTAGGGTAGACAATGGATGAGGAGCAACCAAGCAGAAGAGGAGGGTAGAAAAGTGTGGATAGAAGCAGAGTTAGGGCAGACAGTTAGAGGAAATTTAGTCCTATTGAGGATCCCATGGAACTACTCCAGGCACTAGTTTTTCATTAATTATGTACCCCTGGGAATTTTAGCAGTATAAGACGCTCACCTTCGTTTTGTTTTGTCCAGACATTGCTTTGTGTCATGTCTTCTGTTGTAGATTGTGCAGCATACCTGGAAAGTGCATGTGGAGCTGTAATGTCCAAATCTTTTAACACATGTAAGATTTTTGGGGGATTGGGATATATGACCTTAACTTGAAGGTGGCCAATATTTCAGAGTTGAATTTTGTGGGTGAGCTCCAACAATGGGGATTAGTACTTGTTGTGTGGGCACTGGCCTGCCTTGAAGCATAAATTGTACACTTACTAGCAGTAGTGACAGATCAATCTCTTGGAGGAGTACTGGAGAGAGAACAAGCTTTAAAAGTAAAAATATGTGCTTAGTGATTCTACAGCCAGTCCAGTTCAAGAAAATGGAGATTACCAACACCCCGCTTTTTTTTACCGGAGCTTTGGTGTTCTGAAAATAGATCTTTAAACTGTGGATGACCTACATGCATTCCCTCCATGAGGATGGAGATTGACCTCCATATATGTTTTCATAAAAGTTTAGTGCACTTTAAATTGAAGTATTATTGTTGCCTGAAACGATACACTCAACCAGTTCGCCCCTCAAGTCCACTTCTTCTATTCCCAACCGGTCACAATTTTGCTAGGCTCTTGATAAGCATACAAAATATTACTGGGAAGCAGGTGACCAAAACATTTGATTTTGTAAATATTTTTACTCTCTTTATATCTTTTTGTATGCTGATATAAGCGTGTAAAGTAATTTGAGAAAGAATAAAAAAATGTCATGTCGTGTACAATACACTTTGTGACAATTACAATTTTTATTCATCTTATTCCACAGACACCTGGCAGCCAAACACCTTCCCAGTGCATGCCCAACTCCAAAGCATGTTAGGGGGGAAATTTACCTAGTTCCTTGTACTAATTTAATCATTTTGCATCCTACAGATATCTATTCCCCCCAATTTTTTTTTAAAGAAGCTTGCTCCAGAACATCTTGGAGGAAGAAGTTACTAGTCAAATAAACATTTTTTATATGTGTAGTAAATTAAACATATATTTCCCCCTGGCTGGGATTTGAAACTAGAACACATGATTAGTTGCTAGTGCCTTGTTGCACTGGTTATTTGTCTTATGGTCGAATTCTGTCCAGGGGCAAAATATATTTCGAGGTACTAGTCATGTCATGGTTAATTAAGCAGCCTGTTTTTGTAAATACAGGCTTCAGATCTAATAGAAACTGCTGTAATCACTCTTTTTCCACCTCTTCCATGTTATAGTCATCCATTATGCCTTAAAAGAAGGGCCCATCTAAATATATTCTCAACTAGGGAAGGAGTGAATGAGTAAGGAGACAGAAAAACTCTCCCTCTGGTTTAGGTTTGTTTCAGCTATATCACAGGATATTAGTATATATAAAAATAAAACAGAGTAAATGATAATAAAAGAAAGAGAATAAACGATCGTCATCGGATGTGTTTGCAACATGACAAAATGGTGAAAATTGTCTAAAATCTTTCATGGGAGGGGAGCCTATGGCTAAAAGTATTGCTCTGGCATTATACAATATTCATCTAGAGCCAAATTTTTGGCGTACTTGTCTTCTAATCCAAAATACATGTTTACCAACAAGTTAGTATTATATATTTGCTCATCATCTAAACTAGTTATGGTCTTAGGCTATTGTTTTATATGTATGCTTTGTAGATTATAAGGCATGTGTGTTAATGAGTGATAACATAGTTTACCTGAATGTGTTGTTTGCCATTTTGTCTGTTTATGGTCTGTGACTTCGTAATGCAAGCATTGAAATTTTGCATTTGAATGAACGATTATAGCCCTGAATATGTTATAATCAATAATTCCATGACAGATTTATTTTTGTGTGTAAGGTACATTACAACTACTATAAGACATGATCCCTATATATGAGGCGCTTAGTATTGTACCGAACTGTGTGCCAAAATGGCCATCGTGTATCTTCATACACCAACATGTAGCTAAACTACCCCCTTATAAAAAGTAAAAATCTGCTAAAAAAAAAAAAATAGCCTGAAATAAGGGTCAATAAACATCAAACCAACATGTGTGGTTTCCAAGATATCAGAGTTTTAAAGCTGTGAATCTTTAAACGTGTTTTCTGGCATCTTGTAGTTTTGACACTTAGCTCACTATAGTGCTAGGTGCCTAATATCTAATTTTATTCATTGACAAGTTAACTCTTAATTACTTAAAAGGATGCTTCACGTACATAATTACGAGCTGCTGTTTTGTTCTGAATAAGTGTTTTTTTTTCATTTTTGCATCTTTGATGTTATGGTTAAATGTCACAGAGTATATACATTTACACTATTTCATAAATAAGCTTGTGTAGTGTGCAATGCATGTACGTTAAGTCTCTTGAATGCGAAAGAGTAAAACATGGTTCGTGTTTCTAAAAAATTACTGTTTATGAATATTAGAAACCTGATCATGTGCACATATATCCCAAAGAAATCATTAACATCAGTTTTTGTAAACATGATTTATTCAGGCAAAAGCACATACTCTCACATGCACTGTGTACCAAACATCATGATTGACAACACTCTGACTGTGATAAATTAAAGACAATCCATTTATTCCTCTGCAGATTCATCTTGGGCCACTCGAGTCCCCACAAAAGGTTGGTTTGTATTTTTCATCAATAAAACCTGTAGCATGGGCTTGCTTATGCTGTGAAAATATGAAGTCTTTCAATTCAGACTAGATTATGGAAACTCCTCTCTAGTGTTTAA
>JAXCGZ010022726.1:60000-72500 GCA_037179515.1 Halocaridina rubra | reverse complement strand
CCTTTAATTTTTTTTTTTTTTTTTTTTAAAGATGATTATGACACCAGGACGGCCCAAAAATTATAAAATAAAACAGCTTTATCAGGCTGTAAAGAGAAACAGAGATGGAGAGTGTAATGACCTGTCAGATGTAAAGGGATTATAAAAGATGTGTAATGAATATCCAGCTCTCTGCTGGGTTTTGATATACCTCTGCATTACTTTCATGATGTCTATTCCAAAAAATTCTCCTTAGATATTATTATTATTATTATTATTATTATTATTATTATTATTATTATTAATAATAATACGAATTTGTTTATTAAACCATTATTTTTACAAAAAATAATGTAGTTTTGGTTGAATGAACATGAGTTAATTAAAGATTCTCTCTCTCTCTCTCTCTCTCTCTCTCTCTCTCTCTCTCTCTCTCTCTCTCTCTCTCTCTCTCTCTCTCTCTCTCTCTCTCTCTCTCTCTCTCTCTCTCTCTCTCTCTCTCTCTCTAATATTCTATTCTACCCAACCCCCCACACTCTCTTTGTCCCAGCCAACTAGGGAGGGGCACTGTGCACAGTTATTAATTTAAATAAACCAACAGATGTACAAACAAAGATAAGCCCTTAATTATAATAATAATAATAATAATAATAATAATGATAATAATCTCCACAATCATCATCAAATGAAAATTATTGTTGCCAATAATAATAATAATAATAATAATAATAATAATAATAATAATAATAATAATAATAATAATAATAATAATAATAATAATAATAATAATAAAAATAATAATAATAATAAAAGTAATAATTATAATAATAAGATCTAAGGAGAATTATTGGAATAGACATCATGAAAGTAATGCAGAGGTATATTAAAACCCAGCAGAGAGCTGGATATTCATTACACATCTTATAATTCCTTCACATCTGACAGGTCAGTACACTCTCCATCTTTGTTTCTCTTTACATCCTGATAAAGGCTGTTTTATTTTATCATTTTTGGCCCATCCTGGTGTCACAATAATTTTTTATTTTTTTTATTTTTATTTTTTTTTTCCAAAAAAAATCCGCGATACTGTGAATCTGCGATCAGTGAACCGCCAAAAGTTCAAAGTTCAAAGACATGCCACGAAACTGGTGCCAGAAATATGCAATCTCAGTTATGATGAGAGGCTGAGGGAATTAGACTTACCATCACTGGAAGCTAGAAGAGTGAGGGGGGGATATGGTGACAGTCTTTAAATTCCTTCATGGTTATGATAGAGTGGATAGGGATCGATATTTTGATATGGCTGGCTCTAGAACTAGAGGTCATAGTTTGAAGCTTCGTAAGAAAACTTCTTCGCAGGATGTAAGGAAATACTTTTTCAGTGTAAGAGTAGTTGATAATTGGAATTGGCTAAGCGAGGAGGTAGTTAATGCTATCTCAGTCCATAGTTTTAAGGACAGGTATGATAAGTATCACTAAGTCTAAAATGGAATCGATGAGGAGACGGGAAGATACGAGCTTTGGGCTCTTTCCCGTAAACACAATTAGGTAATCACACGTACATACATATATACCCAAATGAACATGCACACAGATATATAAGCATATGAAAATAATAAAAATAGCAAATAGGAGGCCCTATTTACGTAAAATTACAAATACTGTACATGACTATAAATGCATACACATATACATATGCATACACAAAAATACATATACACATATATAAACATATACATACATATAAAAAGTTATGCGCATATACACAAAATACATATGAAAGTACAAACATACATATAGATAAGAAAAAGACTAAAGGAAACTATAAATAGGCATAACACAGCTGAACAAAGAGGCTGTGTTATTAAATGAAGGTGGTCTGTCTTGGGGAATTATCTTGGCCAGGGTGTGCTTGAGGAGTATCTTTTCTACTGCATCAGGCACCCACTGGCCTTTAGATAAATTGAAATTTCTGTTTTGCTAGCTGTATCTCTTGCCATTGTACTTTGAGAAGGTGGCCAGTTTAGGTCATGAAATTAAAAAGTACTTTTTATATTCATATTTTCGTTGTTTTATTTAATGGACTTTTCCTATCATTTTAGACTGTATGTTCATAGTTTAATGATATATATATATATATATATATATATATATATATATATATATATATATATATATATATATATATATATATATATATATATATATATATATATATATATATATAAAATTGTAAGTATACAGGACATTGGGAATAGGTTATATGGTAAGTATGCACACGTTCTTTTTAAGGGTTTTGACTATTAGCGATTTTTTCTGACATGGGAAATGATGGAACCAATTGAATACATTTGGTAAAGCAAATGGGATTAGATTAATCTGGGCTAGATCAACACTATTTAAGTCAGCGTCATTTTATAGATTCTGAAATCTTACCCCTATAATGTCAAAGATATATAGACTGTAGTACAATGGAATGTCAGGCAAATTGCAATATATTTGTGGATAAATAGTATAGAGGTGCTTCCTTTTTTTAATTTTCTGGTGAATAGGAGATTGTCTGTAGTTTCCTATATAATAATTTATACATTTTCAGTTTATGTACCATATTTCAGTATACAATGTATGTTGATTTAAGTCGACATTTCTTTGTTTTTTCTTGTCTTCAACATCTGGATTATCACTTGTTACTGTTTTGCTGTAGTCCACTAGGATTACTGCAAAAATTCTTTCAGAGAGTGTTTTGGCAAAGCAGAGATATCTTGGTTACTTTGCAGTTAGTATGGAAAAAATTTTAAGTGTCTACTGAGAAAATGTTTATCTGAAGAGGATGTATAACAGCAAATTTAATTTTTTATTTTATATCAAGCACCAGATCTTCTGCCAGCTTGTTTTTTATGATCTTTTGAAATTCTGAGAAAATGCATAATCACTAATAGGAAGGTATTTACCTGCAATGTGCTCCATATAATCCAGGATGTGGGCAACTCCTCATCTCTAAGAACCTCTGGATCAATATTTTGTCTTTACTGAGCATTGAAAATGTATTTCTGAAGTACTGAAAAGCTTCCTTGTTTTCTCCAGGTTATGATTGAAATAATTTGAGTGCATATTTTATATATGATGTTAGTAAGACGATCCTATTCAGCTCAGTAATAGGAGGAGGCAAAGTCTTTATGTTCTACATAGCATTACTTGAAAGAATGGCCAGTTTAACTCTCCATTAGTTCAAAGAATAACCAGTTTTTCTACATACAATGAGAATTCATAGCACAGTTTTTCAATACAAAAGGAATACAGTACTCAAAGTAGCCATACCTTTGTAACGAATGAATCACTTTTATCTATAGCACTATTATTGGATTCTTCCGTGTATTGTATATCACGGTTATGATCTCTTTTTGTGATTTCAATAGTGCAGGTTATGAATCGCTACCATTAAAGGTGTTTAGATATATAGTATTTGAATACATACACATGAACAGTATATGAAATGACTTGCCAAAACAAGTCCTTCGCAAGAAGGCAACCATTGTAGCCCTTGGTAGAAAAGGGAGTCCATGACGTAAAACCGAAACTGTTAAGAGAAAAGAATCATCTTAAATTATTACTGGTGAGATAGAGTCAGAATGGGGGAAATTTAAAGATATTTATAATGCATTTAGTAGAATGCTTAAGTCATCAATGTGTTTAGCATTGAATGTAATATGCTCTCATATTATAGTGCCTTTTACACTGTGGTTGGAGGTATTTCATGAGTGATAACTATATTGATGCAGTGCTTAAAATGTGTTATGAATTATGCTAGGGATCCATTGTCCCTAAGATAAGTTGGTATTAATTTTCATATGAGTGGGAAAAGTTTCAAATCACTTCATTTGACAAGTTCACCTAAGCACTATTATGACTGCTTTCCAATCTGTGTTATCCCCCTATTCATTAATTTGTGCATACTCTGAAGAATATTCATGACTATTACGAATAGCACAATTCTCTTCTATGATAGTTTGTGATCATGGACAACCTTTCTGACCAATATATATACTTGAGAACAATTATTAACATTAACTTGATATACCAATGCCGTGACTTCCTCTTTATATTGGATAAGATAACTGAGATCAGGTTAAGATTAGTGACCCCAAGAACATTAAATAATCCCACAAGTTTTCAGGTCAAGTTAGATTAGGTCAGGTCAGATCAAGTCAAGTTAATGTCATACCTGATCTAATCTAGCCGAACTAACCTAACATAATTTACGAGGCTATTTAAGTTTCTGTGGGTTGCTAATCTTTACCAGATCCGATAACTGGAAATAAATTATGAAACCCAACTTTTGGTGTACTGTACAGGAAGAAAGATCTTAGTTTAATTATTACATCCTACAGATTTAATCGTATTTTTTTTGCAGCTATAAAGTTGGTGCACAATATTCAACAGCACATATGGGATTGACATTTATGTATACATGCTTAGACGGGACAGTCGATCAGATTTAGACATAACTGTACCTTATACAAATGTTATGTTGTACTGGTATTGTATTGTATATGTATCATTGCAGATTTTAATGAAAACTTTTGCAGTGATTCCTTGGAGAAGGATTTAAGTGGAGAAAATATATTGTTTGTGTACCTTGTGTATATATATATATATATATATATATATATATATATATATATATATATATATATATATATATATATATATATATATATATATATATATATATATATATATATATATATATATATATATATATAATATATATATATATATATATATATATATATATATATATATATATATATATATATATATATATATATATATATATATATATATATATATATATATATATATATATATATATTATATATATATATATATTTATATAT
Source organism: Halocaridina rubra (assembly GCA_037179515.1). Taxonomy (NCBI): domain Eukaryota; kingdom Metazoa; phylum Arthropoda; class Malacostraca; order Decapoda; family Atyidae; genus Halocaridina; species Halocaridina rubra. The sequence continues at coordinate 67,623 of JAXCGZ010022726.1, read as the reverse complement.
ATATATATATATATATATATATATATATATATATATATATATATATATATATATATATATATATATATATATATATATATATATATATATATATATATATATATATATATATATATATATATATATATATATATATATATATATATATATATATATATATATATATATATATATATATATATATATATATATATATATATATATATATATATATATAAATATATATATATATATATATATATATATATATATATATATATATATATATATATATATATATATATATATATATATATATATATATATATATATATATATATATATATATATATATATATATATATATATATATATATATATACACAAGGTACACAAACAATATATTTTCTCCACTTTGTGTACCTTGTGTGTATATATATATATATATATATATATATATATATATATATATATATATATATATATATATATATATATATATATATATATATATATATATATATATATATATATATATATATATATATATATATATATATGTATATATATATATATATATATATATATATATATATATATATATATATATATATATATATATATATATATATATATATATATATATATATATATATATATATATATATATAAAATATATATATATATATATATATATATATATATATATATATATATATATATATATATATATATATATATATATATATATAAATATATATATATATATATATATATATATATATATATATATATATATATATATATATATATATATATATATATATATATATATATATATATATATATATATATATATATATATATATATATATATATATATATATATATATATATATATATATATATATATATATATATATATATATATATATATTGCATAAGTAAAGGACAAGGAACATTGATAATGTTCTTACCACTCTTTAAAATATGCAATAGATGTACTTACACATACACACACATTTAGATAGTGGACTATTTATAACTTTTCTGCAGTTGTGTCGGTGGCTCCTGACGAAAGTGCCTTGGAGGAGGAAAGGGAAAAAGTGAGGCAGGAATATGAGGAGAAAATGAGGAAGATGAAGGAAGAAATGATGGCTGAACAACAAAATAATGCTCTTCTCCAAGCCAACATGGATAACCTCAAGAAGCAGTATGAAGATGAACTGCATAAAGTTTCAGAGAAGTCAAAGGAGGTGAGGACATGTCTTAGGGTGCCCATACAAGGTACAATTTGACCTTGAGACCACCTAAGAGATCTAGTTGGATCCAACCAGACTGGATCATCTGTGGGCTGGTTGTGGGTCACAACCAGCATAGACAATGCAATCTAGTCAGACCCAGCTACATCTGAAAGCTTAAAGCTGTGACCCATAGAACAAGAATTGACACTGTTTTGACATTATTAGGACGGATTATTTTCTGTGTTATGTTAACAAAGAGAATGCCTTTTTTTTGTCACTTTGTTTAATTGTTGTTAAGCTGACAATGATCACTATGTATTCGCCTACAAATGCCCCAGCTTGATGCTGTACTATTTGGTCACTTGTCTGTGATATAAAGCTTATCCATTATTTTCATATAAAAAATGAGTGTTACATTTTGGGCTTTTCAGATTTTAGTTTAAGTCATTGCTAGTAAAAGTTCACAAACAGGAGAAGTGCTCTTATTTATTTTTTTTTTTACTTCACGCACCCAGTTACATGGCTCCATTACATGGTGATATATTGCAAACAGTTTCATAGCACAAGTAAGAATGTATTGGTCTTAGTAATTGTTTTTTAGGGCATTTAATTGTATGTTTCATTTTTCACACTTTTTTTATAAAATGTCTTACAGCTTCATGAGCGAGCTATACAAATGAGTCAGAAAGAGACTGCAACGCAGCCAGTTGGTAATGAGGCTGTATGGGTCGATGATATAGACACAGAGAGCTCAGGAGTGAATAGAGGCCTCATCAGTACAGGAACTGGTCCTGATGAATTTAGTAATAGCATGAGGTATAACACGCCAACAGCAGAAACAGGAACATCAAAGTAAGATTTCTTAATAATGGTGCTTAAAATGTCCTACACTCCCCTTATCTTTGCTCCTTTTGTTTTGACTGTTCTGCAGGTAGAAAGATGTAATGGATGATGCGGCTCAAGGAATTTTCCTGCAATTTTTAAGTTTGTTAGACTAGGAACAGTGTATGCAACTTTGCAGAAAGCTCTTTTCTCATTAAAGTAATTATGAGTGTAGGGGAACTTTATTAAATGTAATTTTGTGTTGGATTTTATTTTAGAAAACTGAATTGTAAATTCTTTTGCTATACTTAAGAAGACACGTTATCAAGTGTTACTTCCGTGTTTTGTATTTTCTATTATTTTCTTGTTCAGTCCTTCAATTTTTTGTTGTATCCATTATTATTATTTCACATCTCATTACGAGACTTAATGTACATATGATGTTTATTTCAGCCCTCCTGACATGATGAATTCAATGCAGAAAGAGGCATTGAAGAGGTATGTATTTGATATTGAATCAGTTTTCAAAGAAAATATTGATCATGTGATATTGTTTTTTTTATTTTAAGCAAGTTTAGTTCTGTTTACTATGATAAATAATGCCTTTAGAAATTGTCATTCATGTAAGATTTTAAAAGACAATCATTTAGGTATATTCATATTTCAGTGCACTCCAAGGAACACATGATTTTTTCTTTATAAAATGGTGACTCGTTATGTTATTATATATGATTTCAGATTAAAAGAATTACAAGAACAGATGGTTGGAGGAGAAAAGAGTCAAGATAAAGAGTTGAAGGCCAAGAGAAGCAAGAGAAAAAAATACACAGAGAAAAGGATAAAGATTTTAAGTGAAGCGTTAAAGAATGTTGATGACGAAGATGGTATAATGCTGAAAGTTTATGATGACATTCATGAAGAGCTCAAAGCTAAAACAGAATTGGCCAAAAAACAAAAATCTAAGGTACATTGTACTTCTAAGTTTATAAACTGAATATATATATATATATATATATAATATATATATATATATATATATATATATATATATATATATATATATATATATATATATATATACTATATATATATATATATATATATATATATATATATATATATATATATATATATATATATATATATATATATATATATATATATATATATATATATATATATATATATATATAATATATATATATATATATATATATATATATATATATATATATATATATATATATATATATATATATATATATATATATATTATATATATATATATATATATATATATATATATATATATATATATATATATATATATATATATATATATATATATATATATATATATATATATATATATATATATATACACCTAGTTCTCAGAATAACGCCTAGATAGGTTCTCAGAAGTGTCGGGTAAATGGAAAATCGCGTGAAAAAACGAGTTAATTTCCATAGGAAACAATGATAAAGGGCATAGATACGTTCTAAACCTTACATAGACACACCATGCCAAAGATATAAGTAAAGAACATATTACTACATAGCAAAGCAGAAAGCCCTGTATCTATTTTTAAGAGTATACAAAAGATATTCGTATTCACTTTACAGCTAGAAATTAACATACATTACTATACTTTACTCTATTATGCAGTGGGCAACAGTTATACAGTACACTGGGGCATGCATGGTGGCAGTGAGCAAGTAACTTATGTGGTAGAAGAGGAGGAGGATGCAGGAGAACGAACCTCTATCTGCAAATGTATACAAAGATAAAATAAGAATTATAAATAACCAAAGCAAGACTAAAACACGAAAAAAAAATATTAATTTTGCAAAGCCTAAATCTACCATATGACAGATTAAAAAAAACTTAATCTACATTCTCTAGAGAGGCACAGAGTTAGGGGGGATATGATTGAGGTGTATAAATGGTTTAAAGGGATTAACAAGGGTGATATTAATAAAGTTTTAAAAATTCATGATCAAACCAGAACTCGAAATGGGTAATGGATTTAATCTTGATAAATTTAGGCTCAGAAGGGAAATTTGTGAAAATTGGCTTGGTAATACCGTAGAGTATTCCTAGTAGGATAATAAATGCCAATACCTTTTTTTTTTTATTATTTTTTTTTAGGATGGGATAGGATAGGAGGGGAAAAAAGGGAGGGGATTAAGGATATAAGGGAATTGGAGGGAAAAGCACAAAAATTAATAAAGTAAGAGGGAAAAAAGAGAGGGGCAGACCCTCGTGCTAAGTTTTGATCTGGAATTCAGATTCTGAATTGTATTACTTAGACACCTTCAAATGTAGATTAGATAGACATATGACAGAGGTAGGGTGGGTGTATATATAATGTATAATGATGATGATCTTTTCTTATCGCAATCCTCTTTGTACTGGTGGAAGAAGCCTCCGCGGGCGCTTATTTACTATATTAATTTTTTTTTTTTTTTAACATAGTAATTAAGCGCCCGCGGATGCTTCTTCCACCAGTACAAAGAGGATTACGATAAGGAAAGATCATCATCATTATGCATTATATATACACCCACCCTATTGGGTAGAATAGAATGTTGAAGAGAGAGAGAGAGAGAGAGAGACATCTTTAATTAACTCTTGTTCATTCAACCAAAACTACATTATTTTTTGTAAAAATAATGGTTTAACTACAAATTCGTAATAATAATGATATTAATAATAATAATAATAATAATAATAATCTCCACAATCATCATCAAAGGAAAACTATTGTTAAAAATAATAATAATAATAATAATAATGATAATAATAATAATAATAATAATAATAATAATAATAATAATAATAATAATAATAATAATAATAATAATAATAAGATCTAAGGAGAATTTTTGGAATAGACATCATGAGAGTAATGCAGAGGTATATTAAAACCCAGCAGAGATCTGGATATTCATTACACATCTTTTATAATCCCTTCACATCTGACAGGTCATTACACTCTCCATCTGTTTCTCTTTACAGCCTGATAAAGGCTGTTTTATTTTATAATTTTTTGGTCCATCCTGGTGTCACAATAATAGTTTTTTTTTTTTTTTTTTTTTTTTTTTTTTTTTTTTTTTTTTTTTTTTTTTTTTTGCGAATTCCGAGTTGTTTACTATTATTTTTGGGGGGCGTTATTACAATTTCGCATATAAAAAAATCGTGTATAAAAGGAGCAAGGTGTATATATATATATATATATATATATATATATATATATATATATATATATATATATATATATATATATATATATATATATATATATATATATATTGTTTTTTTTTAATTTATTTATTTATTTATTTATTTATTTTTTTTTTTACACTGGGACAGGCAAAAAAACTGCCCCCATCAATTAATTCCCGGGCACGATACCTTACGGCAAAGAAAAAGGGAATCCAGATTAAAAGTAAGATAAGGATAATTAATGAATCTGACTGCCTTAGATTCAACCCTTTCAAGGAGATAAGTACAAGAAGCACCCCAGATGTGTGAGCAGTATTCTAAGTGATGACAAAAACGAAACCGAACCCCCAAATTTTTGGATGCAGATTTAGAAATTTGAATTATGTGATTCCTCCAAGACAAGTTAAGAGGCTTTATAGATTCCGAATATGTTGATAAAATTAAGAGGGTAAATTTCGTTAGTTTCGAAGGCAATAGGGCTATCAGGAGGAGAAGAAGATAAAGAGGTACTCAGAAACTGTCTTGGAGACTAAATTTTGGGTGCCCCACTCAGATACCCTCTACAAATCGGAGTTGAGAGTAGAAGAAAGAGTGATACGAGACTGATTACGAGTAGCAGGTGAAGGTTGTGAAGAAAAGGCAGAGGAAAAGTGAAGGGTAGAATCATCAGCAAAGGCATGAAGAAGAGAGGAATTTGGGGATTGCAGAAGATCATTGATGAAGAGAAGGGTCAGAGTAGGTGAAAGAATAGACCCCTGTGGAACACCACTAGTAACAGAGAAAGGGCCAGATGTCGCACCATCAACAACTACAGATATAAAACGGTCAGTAAGAAAGCTGGAGATCAAAGAACAGAAAGAAGGGGTAAAGCTATAGACAGGGAATTTGGCCAACAGAGCCTTGCACCAGACTCTGTCAAAAGCCTTAGAGTTATCAAGGGTGACAATAAAGGATTCCCCTTAGTTCCCCAAAGTAAATGATTGTGCATGAGTAAGATAGGACAGGAAGTCACCAGTGGATCTTGCCTTATGGGAGCCGTACTGGTGATCGGAAATAAGTGAGTTAGATTCAAGGCTTTTCAAGAAGTGAGCATTGATCAAAGAGTCGAAAACTTTAGCGATAGAAGAGGTTAGGGCAATAGGTCATTAGTTTGAAGGAATAGAGCAGTCACCCTTCTTAGAAATAAGTTGCACCAGAGCATGCTTCCAAAACGAAGGATAGATATTGGTTAACAGAATTAGGCAAAAAAGGCGGCAAAGCACCGAAGTGAGTTCATCTGCAAAAACATTAAGGAACCTTGCAGGGATACCATCGAGACCAGATGCCTTGTTTGTCTTTAGTGAGCAAAGTGCCTTATGAACTTTGCATTAAGAAAGGATAAAGAAGGGCATAGGATTAGAGAGGGGTAAAGATTGAGGGACAGTTGAGCTGGAATCGTTAATGAAAGAGTTGGCAGAAAAATGAGAGCCAAAGAGAGTGGATTTATTAATGGGAGAGCAAGCTATAAATCCATCAGAACGAATGAGAGGGGGAAAGCTTGAGTTACAGAGTATCTCCAGATAAATAAATGCTGTCAGTTATGTAGCAGTCATGGATGGTTCCAAAGTTTCATATGTATTTAGGATTAGAAAACAAATGAATTATGTTCTAACACAACTTTATTATGTTACTTACATGATGTAGGAACATTAGAGAGTACTTTACTTACATAATATCAACTTACAAACAATTCAAGATGCGAACGGCCATTCTTAATGTAACTCGTTCTTAAGTAGAGGAGCATATATATATATATATATATATATATATATATATATATATATATATATATATATATATATATATATATATATATATATATATATATATATATATATATATATATATATATATATATATATATATATATATATATATATATATATATATATAGTGATCCCTAGTTTATCGTGGGAGTTCGGTTCCGGGACCACCTGTGAATGGTGAAAATCAGCGAAGTAGCAGCACCATATTTATTACAGATATTTACATTTATTTTTACCTTCACTGTATTAGGCCTCCCTGCACTGTCAACAACTCACCCTCTACTTAGGCTTAGGCTCACTACCAGAAACCTTAGAAGATGAAGGACGCTTGGGCGGATTTGCAGGGGTTGAAATACACAATCAAAAGTTTCACAAAAAGCACAAGCACAACGTATTAAGAGGCACAACGAGAAAGGCGCACATGTGAGTAACTGAATGGGTGTGGCGAGACAATGGAAGATACTGGGAGGATTAAGCTTCAATCAAAAAGCCAATCGGACCCCAGTATACAGAACACAATTCTGTGATTCGTCGTCTCCCACCCATC